>ML787362.1:0-12457 GCA_009831015.1 Picea engelmannii
TGAAGGATAATCCCTTTCTTGTTGAGAGGGAGTGTTGAAAAGTCAACAAGAAATGTGTGTTTAATTTATTTTTCCCTTAAATAAATTGGACAATAAATATTAATCTATTATCTCATAATTACTTGAAATAATTAACTGAAATGAAAAATCAGTTAACGATAGGAAATTTGAGTTAAAAGGTTGACTGGTGGGACATGTAATTCAAATTAGTTATAACTGAGTGATTTGGAGTTGTAACAGAATTATAAGTGTAGTTATGTGAGTTGTAAAGTATTTTAACTCAGTTAAGTGAGTTAAGCTCAGTTGTACTAGTTGTAACCGAACTTACACTAGTGAGAGTTCAATGAATTAATTATTAATTAATTCATAATCAGTGATCTCACATGCAACTAAAGATTTACCATTGTTAACTACATGCATGTCAGATCTAGTGGAGACCCAGTTGAGATAATAGGTGAAAGGGACAGTTTGACTATCAGTTGTGACATTAGTGAGTGCACCCATGCAACCACACACACATTGGATGTGCCCATGAGGATTGCACAGCCTAGGCAAGAGGAATTCATTCATTGCGGGGATTTTTCCATCAGTAGGGATTGCACAGAGGAGGCAAGCTGCCCGGTGGCAAAGAATTGGGACATGTATTTGTTGATTTTTGCATGATAGTGTGAGACGATTGTACTGTATTGAGAAATCTTGGATTAGAGTTTTGTGTGAGATTTTTTCATGATCCATGATATACATCATATATGATAGTGGGGTTTTTAGCTTTATTCTTTCTCGTTAAAAACATCTGTGTTATGTGTGATTGATCTTTCTTCTTGATATTTCAATTGGCGATCGTGTTTTAAATTCCACAAGAATATTAGTAGAAGAGATTCTGTATTTTACAGTGGCATATAATTGTTAGATCAGGAGAATCCAGGCAAAACATAATTTGTATTGAAATTTCTACAAGAAGGTCATCATAACAAAGGAAGATCTCATCAGTGGGGGTCAGAGGACTCTGGCGAGACCAGTGGGACAAGCGACATATAGTGCACAGTAGCACCAGACACCGGATAGGCATCCACCAAGATATTGAGGCACTCTAAGAGGATCCACATTCACTACACCATGGCAACCGACGCCTCAGCAACAAACTCCTTACAGAGGACCACAACACCAACAACAACGTTGACTGCAACAACAACAATTTAGGCATGTTCAACATAACATACCAGGGTTCCAAGCCGATGGTCGTCAGCTTCTACTTCGGGTACCAGGAGTACTGGACTGAAGACCGATTGTTGGACATGTGGAAAGCCCCATTACCAGCGTGACTTCCTAGTTGAGAGGGCCAGAGTAGCCGAGTCAGACGGACCCACTACCGTGGGAGATTTGGGAAAGGCCCATTGGATTCATGTAGCGATGAATAAACGCTAGGAAGATCAATGGTCTACTGTGCTCAAGACGCTAGGTACCATTGTTGACTAGACCCTTAGTATTTTGATAGATCCAGTTGCTATAGAGAGTTTTATTTTTGGTGCAACGCTAAAAAGAATTAAGGTAAACCCAGTTGAACAGGACAAGTTTAGATTTGTAGAAATGGCTTTGGGAGCCAAACAAAAGGTTGGATATAACATACCCCGCCACCCACAGGCCAGGGTATGCTACCTTCAAGCCCACTCTTGGACTTCTTTCTCTTACCGATACCTTTTTAAATTAATAAGGATGCATAAAAGAAAAGATCTAACGAAATGCAGAACAATAACCAACAAGCATGCATATTCTAAAGATTCAATTAAACGATAAATAAATACACAACAAAATACATTCATATACAAGTAAATAATACCATAACAAAGAGCACTTATATTTATAAAAGAAGACACCAAATGGCTGCAGACCAATGATGTTCCACCCAACCATAGACACTACTATTCCAAATCTCAACACTAATGTCACCCCCGAGCCAGGGCTATGAATTCACAAGGATGATTCCCGAGTGTCACTTGGCTTCCCAAACCAGTCAACACTCAAGCTCTCATAGGTTTTCCCACCATTTTCATCAATCCAAGTATCCAACTCTCTTCTACCCAACCTGCACCACTCAAGAGAATGGACCCCCACCCTTCTCTGCCACGTATTCCTTCAGAAAGTCCTTCTCCTTCTAGGGCTCCAATGCAATTGATCCAGAATCTCCATGCTGGAACTCTCATGACTCGCATCTTAGAAATGTAGGCCTCAAGTCAAGGCTAGATTACACCAGCGACCTCTACAACCAACAATACCATGGATACTCTTAAACAATTTGTTTCCCTCTTCCCAAGCCAAGAAATAGATGATGAAGGATGAATGAGTTATAGGTAAGAATGTAATGAATGAACGAGTGAGAAAGTGAGTGAATGAATGAACCAACGGACAAGTGAATGAGTGAATAACGAACCCCCCAACAGACTAGGGGTGGGTTTAAGTAATTCATGGAGAATAAAGAACCACCTGGCCTCCCCCCAAGAAGTTCACGTAAATGATCCACTCCCTTAGACAAAAGGGTGATCAAAATAGGAAATAAACATCTAGCAACCATCAATGTGTTTATTATTAATAATGATAAAAAAATTAAATTTCTTAGGCACATTGGACTCTTTTAATTGTTTGGGCCCTCTAGCCTCTTGACAATTAACAAAATACATTATTTAATATGGGGTTCAAAACCTAGGGTGTTACATTAGAGGGAAGGTTACAGGATGTAGCCTTAACCTGGGAGAGTTTTTCACAAGGACCAACCTGTACGTCACGATCTTAGGGTCTTATGATGTTGTGATCAGTATGGACTGGTTGGAATCACATGAGGTGATACTCAACTGTAAGGCGAAATGGTTGATCTTGGTTGATGATGAGAGAAAACGACACGTGATTGTAGGTAGGAACCAGGGAGTTTCCCTAAGGTTCATATCTTCCTTACAACTACGGAAGAGCATGCGCAAGGGATGCAAGAGATATGTGATCCTTGCATTAAATGAAAAGGGCATGGTGAAAGGCCTAGAAAAACTTCTAGTAGTGCAAGACTTTGTGGACATATTCCAAGAGGAGTTACTCGGAATGCCGCCAGAGAGGGAATTGGAATTTACCATCGACCTAAAAATGGGAACCAAACCGATAGTAAGAACGCCTTATCGGATGTCGACCCTGGAGTTACAAGAGTAGAGAATGCAACTGAAGGAGTTGTTGGACCTAGGAATTATACATCCAAGCGTGTCACCGTGGGGTGAGTCTGTTATTTTCATACTAAATAAGGATGGGTCATGGAGACTCTACATTGACTACCATCAGTTGAACAAGGAAACGATCAAGAACCAATATTCGTTGCCAAGGATTAACGATCTATTTGATCAGATGAAGGGCACGGTGGTGTTTTCAAAGATCGACTTGAGATCAGGGTATCACCAGTTATGGATAAAGGAGGAAGACACTTGTAGGAACACCTTTAAGATGAGGTTTGGACATTACGAGTTTACTGTTTTATCATTTGGACTGAAAAACGTCCCAAGGGTATTTATGAGCTTGATGAATGAGGTGTTTTGTGAATACTTGGACAAGTTTTTTCAATTATTCATTGACGATATTTTGATATATTCTCGGACAATGGAGGAGCATAACGAACACTAGCGCTTGGTACTACGATGTTTATAAGAGAACAAATTGTTTGGGAAATTGTCGAAATGCTCGTTTTATCAATCGAAGATTCATTATTTAGGGAATGTCATCTTCAATGAAGGCATCGATTTGGATCCCGTGAAGGTTGAGGCTATTACAGAATGGCCTACGCCGACGAATTCCTAGAAGTTTGTAGCTTCATGGGTTTAGTGGGATACTATCGAGGGTTTTTCGAGGGTTTTTCGAAGATATCAAATCCGATTATGAAATTCCAGAAGAAGAACAAGAAGTTAGTTTGGACCGAGAAATGCGTAGAATCATTTTGGAGGCTCAAGGAGATGTTGATGACAACGCCAATACTAAAGGTCCCTAACATGGACGAGGAATTCTTGGTATGCACTGATGCATCCAAGGAAGGCTTGGGCAGAGTCTTGATGCAAGACAATTGAGTGATTGCTTACATCTCGAGAAAGTTGAGAATGAGGAGAAATATGGAATGCATGATTTGGAGTTGTTAGCCATAGTGTATGCCTTGAGAGTGTGGAGACACTACCTTATTGGATGAAAATTCAAAGTAAAAATAGACCACTGTGGTTTACAACAAAATTTTACGCAAAGCTACTTGAACGTGCGACAAAGGCGTTTGTTGAAATTACTTAGCGAGTATGATTTCAAGATTTCCTACATAAAAGGAACAATGAATAGAGTGGTTGATGCATTGAGTCAGATACCATGCATATTTTCAGTGATACCTCTTCAGACGAAATCTACGTGAAAATATTCTAAGTTTACAGTGCGACGATGACTGGTATAAAAGAGGTTAAGGATTTTATTGGACAAAACAAAATGATGGTACCAAAATTTGTAGGATTCACTATGGACAGCGACAGATTATTGAGATTTAACAATCGGATTTACATACCGCCCAACGACGAGTTGAGGAGTTTTATCCTAAACAAGGCTCATAGAGCAGTGTACATGGCTCATCCAGGAGTCACGAACATGAGGGAAGACCTTAAACCTTTATTCATCTGGAAAGGAATGAAGACAGACATAGTCAACTACATGGAAATATGTCTAGAATGTCAGTAGGTGAATTCTAAACATAGACATCTGACAATATTACTACAACTACACACTATTTCAGAATTGAAATGAAAGGTCATTTCGATGGATTTTATTATTGGATTTCCCCTGAAGACATGGAGACACGAATCGATTTTTATAGTGGTCGACACTCTAACGAAGAGTGCACATTTTATTCTGGTGCGTATGACGTATCAGGCTCCTGGCATAGATAGAGCTTTTATCAGTGAGATTGTGAGGCTGCATGGCATGCGTAAGAGGATTATATTTGATCGAGGATTGATATTTATAGGACGATTTTTGGACTAGTTTCCAAGAGGCCTTGGGAACCCAACTTAACTTTAGTATCGTATATCATCCTGAGATAGATGGGAAGACTGAGCGAGCGAACCAAAAATTGGAGGATATGTTTTTTATGTATGTGATGGACCAATAGAATCTTTGGGAATAATTCTTTCCATTCATATAATTTTCATATAACAAGAGTTATCAAAGCACCATTAAGATGGCACCTTTGAGTTGGGGTCCGGGTTCGCTTGAGGATAGGGTCCCAGTGGGACCAAAAGAGATCCAAGAAATGGAAGATCAAATGCAAACAATAAGACAAGGATAAAGGAAGCACATGATTGACGGAAGAGTTATGTCGATGCGCATCGTGTCGACCTTAGTTATGAAGTTGGCGATCGAGTCTTCTTGCGGGTGAAACCGCACAAGAGTTCGATCAAGTTTGGAAAGGGTGCTAAAATCTCTCTTAGGTTCATGGGACCCTTCAAGGTTGTGGAAAGGAAGGGGCCTGTAGCCTATCAACTAGCATTGCTTGATTCTTTGAGGAATATGCACAATGTTTTTCACGTATCTGCTTTGAGACATTCTGTTAGTGATCCTACACATGCAATTGACATGAGTTCCTTGAAGGTATCGGGCGAGGGTGCACTCACGGCAGAGCCAATATGAATTATAGACCATCGCATTTGATAGCTACAATGTCGAACAATAGATCAAGTCAAGGTCCAGTGGGACAACTATAGTCCGCACTCGACGACCTGGGAGGACGCATATGATATGCGTCAACAGTTTCCATTTTTGTTTGATATCTAGACATATAGATATTGTGATATATTTTATTTCGGCACTTATATATTGTTAAACTTCGGGATGAAGTTTAAAGAAAGAGGGGGTGTATATAACATCCTTCTCTTGCGCACACCTGATTGGACTTATTCTTTGAGGATATTTGTGTGCAAGTGAACCGATTCACTATATGATTAACTGATTCGATTACGGAGCATGATGATGTTTGTGGATTTGATGATATTATATAGACATGTGTTATTAACTGGTTTTCCTGAGTGTGCATGACTCTAGACATTTGAGGATGCCAATGGCATCGATGGAACTCCTTGGACTTTGGATCGAGTCAAGGAGTGGACTGTTATGGTTTAAAAGTTTTTGATATTACATATGTGACATATGACTAGATATTATGATGTTGATTGTTATCGCCAACATGTTTCGTTGATGGATGCAGGTTGACGATAGCTTGATAACCAGATTCACATTAAGAGTAAAAGGGTCACACGAGTTAGTAAGAATCTATTTAGAAGAGATTTACATGGCATGTAAGTTCTATTTTTCTAAGGTGCCTCCAGACTGTCCATATCAGTTTTAAATTACCCGCATACCCATTTCTTGTAGCGCAACATCTTGTACATGTTAGTTTAATGCATGAAATTCTAATTTATTTGGAAGCACATCCAGGTGTTCCTCATCAGTTTTACCTACATGTGTTTTTCTGTAGCTCCTATGGAGTTGTCCGGAGTAGTAATTCATTACTGTTTTTTTTTTGTTTCTTTAATGGGTCGTGACTACGCTAGAAAAGCCTTCACCTTGCCGAAGTTATGTTCCTCCACTGTCCACTGCGCATATCTCTTTTATTCACTTCAGACACATGGCACCTTGGTCATCGCTACCTTCTGGAGGGTAAACCTCCATCTCCACCTTGAAGGCCATGCGTTATTTTTTTTCTCTTCAAATCTGTGTTAGTTCGCGCGCGAGCTTACAAGGGGTCGGTGTTCAAATTTTTGCCTTTGCCCAACCTAATTCTGCAATGCCCCAACGTGCGATCTGCTGGATTCCTGGCGTCGAGAGAGTGGTTGTCCATGGTTGGTCTGATGGTTTTTAAAGCAATATACTAAAACGATGTCGCGAGTTCGATTCGCGCTTACCTTTGATCCTATCATTTTCCGCACTCCCTTGAGGTTCAGTCTCTGTGGGCAGTCTACGTGTGAAAAAGGAATCCGACTCTCACAGTTCATATTGTTATAAGAAACTTAATGGAAGAGAAGCTTCACTGTCTCAAATTTTACCCAAAAGTTTTCCCTTCCTTGCGCCGACGAATCACCAGAACTGCCTGTAGCTTCGTTAATCCCGTAGTCGTTATTTCCTATTCAATACCTAAGTCGTTGCCACTAATCCTGGGGAGCTGCAACGATTTTTGGCTTTAAGAGATCTCAGATTAGCACAACCCTTCCTCGTTGCCAGGTTTCCGGTGGGACCGCCATGATTCTATTCCTGTAGCAGGTGATCGCTCAAGTAATACCACTGCCTTGACTTCAGTGTTAAATTTATCATGCAGTTTATTAATAGTTATTCATTATGCAATGTTCTAAATAAAATTTAGGTGCAACATTTATTTAATTCATTATGATGTGGTTTAAATAAATCTATTGCTCAAGGTTACTTATATTGTGCAGGGTTTTATAAATTTTATTGGGAAGGTGTTATTCAATTTTAATATTTATTTATTAAAATTTGGTGCAGTGTTTTGTTAAATATTCATTAAGCATTTTTTAAATAATCATTGTGCTACGTTTTATTTAAATTCTTTTAATGCTTTTTTAGTATAGAAACAAAATTCTAAAGAATTACAAGTATGTTTTTTTAGTATAAAAATAACATTCTAAAGAATCACAAGTAATTATTTACCTTCTTAAGGTCTGATACACCAATTAAGTCTTAGTGAACATTAATCATCATCATCAAAATAAATATATTGTAAGCCTTTTTAACTTAATCTTTTATTTCAATTACATATTCCTTGTATTTATAATAATAAATGACATCCTTTAATAACAAATTAGAATGATTAAATAACAACTGATGATTAGAACAATCAATGATCTTATTCACAGTTTTGATTAAACCGTATTGGGTTGGAGAAACACTTAATCGATTATTATGAATCAAGATCATTTTAGTAATATATTAAATTGAATGTTAGGATAAAACATTTTAAGGGTGTTGATTCAATGATTGTTGTGATCTATATGATAATCATATAATGATGGGTTAATTGTAATAAATTATTTGTTGAAGTAATTTAAGGATTAATTGAATAATGATTTTACCTAAGTAGATATTGCACAATTTGTTTGACATTTGAGTAAGGATGTCCGATGCTTGGTTTTTACTCCTTGCGATCTAAGAGTTTTTTATTTCAATGTAGGACTTTTAGAACCAAAGAATTTGAAAATTATAGATGAGTTTATTGGATTAATGAACCCTTGAATGGAAAGGATAATGTTGCTTGAAGATGGTTATGTGTTTTTACTATTAGATGGTGATTGGTTACTTATGCTATGAATTAGTTCTTATGATGATTAAATTTCTAATGAATTACATCTAGTCAATGCACAAATTAAAATGTATCGAATATAGTCTCCCTTGCATCCATTTTTGCTTGATTGTTTAGAGTGCCTTCGTCTACCGACATCCTATAATGTATGACAGTGAAAGTTGGATTTCTGACACGTTGGATTGTATGTTTTGGTTGAAGGTTTAGAATTATTTTGTTTGCGCTTGGGTTCCTAGCACGCTTGTCGCAATGTGGTGACATGATACCTTATGATTGGATCTATGCGCATGTTGATTGATAAGCGCATATGATAACTTGGCTTGGCTCATGCACTTCCTGAAGAGGATGACATTGTTTATTGTAATTGATGTTTGTACATTGTACTGTAACGTTTCAATGTGATTTTGTTCTCGCTTGCCGTGAAAGTTCTAGTTACTTGTTTTGTTGAGGTTGGTTGCGCTTGGTTGATCTTGATGTTGTCATTTAGCTTAGTAGGCTTGGACTTGATTGTGTCGGACGGGATGTAGACACCTCTTTGTTCCTTATAATAGTCGCCATCCTGGAGACCTTAAACTGTTAAAAACGATGAGAACGTGGTCTTGAGCGTTTGTTATGTGTCCTGGAGGTCGTAACCATTGCAGGGTAGGATGGGTGGGTGGTTGTTTTTATTCCTTTCCTGATTGACTGTTTATGTTGCTTCAAGATCCTTGATGTGATAGTATGATAGGTCGCTATGGTTATGTGTTGCATGATTTGCGTTCCTTATGGTCGTCATCGATTGGTGTTGCTTGATTGTATAGTAGACTCTACTTCCTAACAATTTAAAAATAAAATAAAATATTGTACTTATTTTGTGTCGCTTGTTGTCATAACGATAGGGTTCGTTACATACAAATACTTAGTAGAATGTTATTTTAAAATGAGATAGTTAGTTTCACTATATTTTGTTTTAACTTGCACCCATATTGAATTCAAACGTTTCTTTAGTTTTCATCTAGATAGTGATTACATGAATCCTAATATATTTATTCTTACCACCTTTAAAAAATAATTCATGTCTACATGGCCCAATTTGCTATAGATATGATTTCTATTGCTTTCCCTTACAAATTGATTTCAAAATGTTACCCCAAGCTTGCACTATTTTTTTTCCTTCATTTTGATTGCACAGTTTTATATCTTATGAGAAGGCCTAGGTTTGAAATATAAATATGAGATAAAAATTTCAAATCTCTACATATATGAAGACAATGTGGGCCTTAATTCGAGGTCAATATTATCATTTCATTTTCAGAAGAAATCCATTAATTTATTTGATTATATTTTCAATATAAATCCCATGTTCCATATTTTTTGTGTTGCATAAAGTGAAAGAATTTCTATAATTCTACCAAAGGATACATGAGAAGGAAGAAATGTGTGTGTGAATAATAGTCCTTTCTCCAAGTTTTTATTTGAAATTTATTCCAACTTACCCTCTAAGCCTTGCCCTTACCAAATTTAATATTAGGTGTAAATTTAAAATAAGGCCCTTCATCTTCTTTCATATGTCGAGATACTATCCTATCTCCTTGTCGGTCCAAATATTCAAATTGATTCTCCTTCTTGAACTTTGATATGCACATGTCAGTATTTTATAATCGACCCAATTGCCAAATTTACTTAAAAATCCACCAACTTGTTTGTTCTTTTCATCGATATTTTTTTTATCCTCATTCAACCATTGGAATCTTTCTACGAAATGAATTTTTTTACCTAAAAGGTTTCTAATTTCACCTATCGATTAATCCAAACCTTTGATTTGGACATCCTCCTCACTATCGTTTTGATTTCATGATCAACTCTTAGGCCAAATTTGTTCCTATTTCTTTGGAAAATGTTGACAATGGGTCCCAATACTTCATTTGGCCTCAATTGTCATATCGACTCCTTTTATTTCGAACTCTTTGCATATATGGAATTTTATAACTTTGGATTTGATTCTATAATGTGTGTGTCTATATCACTTATGCATTAACACATTCTCAAAGCATGTTGTGTCTTGGCCCAATTTCATGGAATTATAACTCAAACCACCATTTTTCAAGATTATAAATAAATGAAATATTTTCCTTTGGGTGTTTGAATTACAAATTTGAAGTTAAACGTAAAATTTTATTTTTTCAAATGGTTGACACATTGAACTAATGATTGGTTTTCTTTCATAATTCTTTGAATTATAGAGGAATTTAGAAGCATTATAGCCATCAAATAATTTCCTATCTATCATATTATCTAGTTAGATACTCAATCTTGAATGATCAGGGGATCAAATTTTGCTCAAAAATTCAAAGTGCTCAGAATCGCTTCAAATCAAACGAGAGTGTAGGCCTCGTCGTTACGAACCCAATGCAACTCATTTGGATTCAAACGGACACCAGGAGCGAGAGATATCGCGTTCTTTTCAAATTTACAAACAAGCAAAAAAAAGGGTGTTGACTGTATAGTCCGTACAGACGCTGACATGATAGGCCATACGACACATGGCAGACAGTTATTTGGATAGTTGACATGTGACATGGCATGTTTTTCAGCGAACAGGATGACGACACGTGGCCCAGATAATGACCGCCACGTGTCATATATTTATTGGTTTAAAATTATGTTGTTGGCCGGAGTCGACCCCGCGACCTCCGGGCAGGGGGGAAAGACTTGGCAAGAGCCGCCAACCGGCGCACCACTAGTTGTTCCTTGTAATACATATGGTGAAATATATTTAAAAGTTTGCATATGTGTGTAGTTTGGGGCGCGACCGGGCCGGGGCTTAGCCCCAACCCTTGGTTGCACATTGTATTACATATGACCCAATGCTATGCCATACGGGCGCACGCACGGTTGTGTTTGTTCCAACGGTTATACAAACGACCCGCCATTTGGCCTTTGACCATTTTCTTATGGAACGAGAGCCTATGTTAATGCTAGCGTGCAGTCGCATGGGTCATACGACCTTGCCCTTGACGGTTAGGGGCTAGGTGTGCCCGTAACTGTCCTTCAGTTTGCACGGTTCGCGCGGTTGCATCCAGTGCTAAGTTTTTACGCTTGAATATGCGTGTGTGCTAGGTTGAACCAACAAGGGTGCATTTTGTAGATGCAGAGACAACAAGATTGAAGGGGGGACTTCCAGGAAGTCTATCTTCTTCATTTTTTGGCCAAACGAGGTGCCGAAAAAGCCCAGCTAGGGGTTTTTGGACGTTCTGAAGCCATTGGAGCAGTCTATTTGGAATTTTGAGCATTGTAAAGCACATTTTTGAGAACTTTGAGAAAATAATACAAATGATCCATTGGAAGCTGGACTAGGAGATATAGCCCAAGAGAGGGGTGAACTCCTTTATCATTTGTTGTGTTATGTGTTTTCTATTCACTGATTATGTTGTTGTTTATATGCATCTTGAATGAGTAAATCCTATTAAAGTTGTGTTGCAAAGTTGATCCATTTGCATTTTAACACATAAAATTTTAACTTGCAAATATTTTCAAGAATACAAGTCTTCTTCATATTTAGATCAAGTTGGTATCAGAGCATAGGTTTTTGAAGACTTGATTATTTGCAAGTGTTTTGTTTTCTGATGCTCACAAGGTTGAAACTCACAAGAGGATAAGGTCAACTTGTAGAGCCAAGTTCTCATCCTTCAAGGAGGAAGCTTATATCATCACCACAAGTTTCAAGGAGGCATTCACCAAGTATGGCTCATGAAGAGAGTCATGAACATGTTCCTGCATAAGATGAAGATCTCAGAAAGGATGTCATGGAAATGAGAGAGATGATGAATATCTTGATGGAAACGAATACAAGGTTGCAAGGTGAAGGCTCCAACCTTCAAAGCATAAGAGAGATAGTGGTGATAAAACTCCAAATGGAAATGGAGGGAATTGTGCTTCTCCACCACCCTCTCCTCCATCATCATCATCTTCTTCGTCTACTACTAATTCAAGACCTCTTCCGAACTCTCCAAAGGGACATGGTAAAACTCCTTCACAAATTCCTTCATTAAAGATTGATATTAAATTTGAATTGCCAATGTACAATGGAGAAGTTAATGCTGAGAAATTAGATAATTG
>ML787362.1:17472-34642 GCA_009831015.1 Picea engelmannii
TAATGTTGAGAATTTGAAATTGTATGAGCCTCCTTTGATTGATGATCAAGGAGAGCATGTTCAGATTCCTTCTATAGATGATTTTTCCCCAGAATATCTTACAGAACTACATGAAGACACCATCCTTGACAGGAGAATGTGAATTTCAAAATGAGGAAATGTGGAGTATCTTCGAGTTGGTCTTAAAGGTACAAATCCAAGCAAAGACAAGTGGATTGAGGTTGGAAAGGTGAGGGAGCTATACCCTCATCTTCAGATAGACTGAAAATAGTCTTTTGGAGGTCCAAAAGCTTTCCAATGGGGAGGTGTGATTAGGGGATCAAATTTTTCTCAAAAATTCAAAGTGCTCAGGATCACTTCAAATCAAATGAGAGTGTAGGCCTTGTCATTACGAACCCAACGCAAATTGTTTGGGTTCAAACGGACATCGGGAGCGAGATATATCACATTCTGTTCAAATTTACAAATAGGCAAAAAAATGGGTGCTGACTGTATAGTCCATACAGTCTGTACAGACACTGACATGGAAGGCCATACGACACATGGCAGAAAGTTATTCAGACAGTTGGCATGTGACATGGCATGTTTGTCAGCGAACAGGATGATGACACGTGACCCAGTCAATGGCCGCCACGTGTCATATATTTATTGGTTTAAAATTATGTCGTTGGCCGGAGTCGACCCTGCGAAAGACTTGGAAAGAGATGCCAACCGACACGCCACTATTTTTTCCTTGTAATATATATGGTGAAATATATTTAAAAGTTTGCATATGCATGTAGCTTGGGGCGTGACCAGGCCGGGGATTAGCCCCAGCCCTTGGTTGCACATTGTATTACATATGACCCAATGCTATACCATACGGGCGTGTGCACGGTTGTGTTTGTTCCAACGGTTATACAAATGACCCGCCATTTGGCCTTTGACCATTGGCTTATGGAACATAAGCCTATGTTAATGCTAGCGCACAGTCGCATGGGTCATATGACCTTTCTCTTGACGGTTAGGGGCTAGGTGCACGTGTAACTGTCCTACAGTTTAAACGATTCACGCGGTTGTGTCCGGTGATAAGTTTTTATGCTTAAATATGCGTGTGTGCTAGGTTGAGCCAACAAGGGTGTGTTTTGTAGATGCAGAGACAACAAGCTTGAAGGGGGGACTTCCAAGAAGTCTATCTTCTTCATTTTTTGGCCAAACGAGGTGCCGAAAAAGCCCAGCTAGGGGTTTTTGGACGTTATGAAGCCATTGGAGCAGTCTATTTGGAATTTTGAGCATTGTAAAGCACATTTTTGAGCACTTTGAGAAAATAATACAAATGATCCATTGGAAGCTGGACCAAGAGATGTAGCCCAAGAGAGGGGTGAACTCCTTTATCATTTGCTGTGTTATGTTTTTTCTGTTCACTGATTATGCTATTGTTTATATGAATCTTGAATGAGTAAATCCTATTAAATCTATGTTGCAAATTTGATCCATTTGCATTTTAACACATAAAATTTTAACTTGCAAATATTTTCAAGAATACAAGTCTTCTTCATATTTACATCATTGAATGATCTTGTTCACTTAGTAGGATATGCTTTTAAAATGAGCCAGTTAGGTGCATTCCTTTTTGTGTTAGCTTGCATCCATATTGCATTCAAATTTAAATTTAGTTAAAATCTAGGTTGTTATTTCATGCATATTAGTAGGTTTCTTCTTCTGACCCTAAAAAAAGAATTCTTGTCTACATGGTCCACTTGTGTGTGCTCCAATTTCTTTTGTTTTCCCTTGTGAATTGATTTTAAAATATCACCTTGAGCTTACACTATTTGTTTTAATTCATTTGGATTTTGAATTTTTGTATCTTCTAGGAAGAATTGGGTTCAAACTTTTAATCTAAGTTAAAAAAAACTCTTCATCTACGATGAAAACATGAGCCTGAGGTCATGGTCAATATTATCATCCTTAAATACTAGTTTTCTTTTCGAATTGATAGAAGGAATCCATTAATTAATTTGATTTGATTTTCAAGATAAACCCTATTTTCCCTATTTTCTATGTTGTACCAACATGCAAGAATATTTACAAAAATATGAAAGAAGGAAGAAACATATGAAAGATAAATCAATAGTAGGCAAACCCAAGGATCTAATTAAAATCATAGCAGACCCTGAAAAGAAAACGACAATGCAAGAAAAAATGCATAGAAATAAAATCATATTTTAAGGGAGAGGAAATGTATGAAGGAAAAGCATTTAATCATAAAATCCCAAGATATTAAATATGTTATATTTTCTGTTTATGCAAACGATTCTTACAGTACATGAATTGATGGGTCCCACATAAACAATGAAAGATAAGAAGAAGATACAAACATAGAATATAATTTGAAGGAATACTTATTACACATTGAAATATCCAAACCTTTAGTGTTTCCTTATGTAGAAATGAATATATATAATACAACATAAAATGGTTAGCACCAAGAGGATGTAAAGTTCCTTGGATCATTTGTATCAATATATTGTGAAGCTTACTAAAATATTTCAAAGGTTTAAATATAATCCAACAAAAAGTGGCTAAGTGTATTTACTTATGACGATAACTGCTATGACAATCTTGTTGATTGGAATGAGGAAGACAAGACTTTGAAATCTCTAGGATGTAAGCATTTCCCCACTATACACCTCAAGTTGGAATACACATGGGAATATCAATTGGTAATAAATATATCTCAAGAGAAATATTTAAATAATGTGAGGATAGGATAAGTTCTAATAATGTATGAGATAATTTAGAGAGCTAAATTTTTCATCTAGGTTTGTATCCTATCCAAGACACTAGAAGAAGATATAGAAAAGGTGCAAATAGATGCATTCTAAGGATAGGATAAGTTCTAATAATGTATGAGATAATTTAGAGAGATAAATTTTTCATCTAGGTTTCTATCCTATCCAAGACACTAGAAGAAGATATAGAAAAGGCACAAATAGATGCATTCTTAGGAACCCCATAGTTTTATATGTATTCCTACCTATTGGATGTGGTTTGTACCTAGAACACATTTGTGGGGTTAGGCTAGTATTGATCTCTAGAGCACCCCCATGTTCATGTTTATTTTAGGAATTTACAAAACCATGGGTACAAATCTTATTTTACCCTTATCATTGATGGATTCCCAACCCTATTGTATGAGCTCATATTTTCAAAACCTTTCCAAAGGATATATATAAAGTACATATAAATGTTGGAAGATTTTTTAGATTGGTACTTGGAGGAATACCCCACTTATATCAAGATATATGGTGTTTCAAATTATAATTAATATAATTAATACAAGAGAATAGAAGAAGAACTAAGGATCTTATATTATGGTGTTGAGAGATGATCCATTCAAGAGAAAATAAGAGATTAGAATAAGATAAGAAGAAGAAATAATTTTTTCTAAGAAAAAGGATTTGAAAAAGAAGAAAGAGGTTGATGCTAAATACAAAGTTGAAATGTTAGAAAATAAGGTAGAAGTTGAAATAAAATATAAGGAATATGTAGAAGCCAAGAAAAAAACAAAAAGCATAAGAAAAATATAAAGTTGATGCAAAGGATGAGAAGAGGAGAGATGAAGTTGAAGCATAAATATATAAAAAGAGAGAAGAAGAGTTGAAAGTTGAGGCTATGTTATTACACCATATAACATTAACATCCATCAGTGAATAATAAACAATAATAGACACATCCACACAATGCACAATACACCAATATTTTACGTGGAAACCCAATGCGGGAGAAAACTACAAAATGCTTTTCTTATATGTATTTAAGAATTACATTCAAGGAAGTACCAACTTCTAATTCTTCAGCTCCAGCTGGAAGGAGGCTCCAACCCCCTATTTTATCAGGCTACAACCTAAGGGAATCTCAAACTCCCCAATTCTCTAACTACAACCAGAAGGAGGCTACAACCCCCTATGCTCTTCGGATACTACCGAAAGGTGGATACAACCACCTAGTTCTCAAGATCCAAATTGAAGGAAGCTCCAACTCCCTTATTTTCTGAAACCAATCACAAGGAGGATACAACCCCCTTTCCTTGCTCCATCAAACTTCCCTGAAATATAAATGTCAAATGTAGACAACCTGTCATTGAATCAAACACTGCCACTATCAACCTATCACTTTCAACCTGTACCAATAACCTGTAACAACCTGTACCAATCAACCTGCACCAAACAACCTGTAACAACCTATACCAACAACCTGTAACAATATGTACCAACACAAGTGCGTCAACTATGCACAACACAACCTGCCACGACAACCTATCGCTTCAACCTGTCTCATCAATCTCATCAACTAGTCAGATCTATTCACCAAGATCAATCACTAAGAAAAATCTCAACCATATGCATAATATCACCAAGATGTGTATCAACCAAGACTACTTATAAACATCAACAAGATGTATCACAATCAAGATGTTCTTCTAAAAGTATACCAAGTTATATATGCCACATCATACATAAACCATGTGCCAAAAATGATACTATCAAGTGCATATAACAATGTACCAAATACGTACTAGACACACATTCACTATAAAACAAACTATGAATGATCAAGATGTACCAACATCACCATACCATACACCTCATGCATGTTCCACTCATCAACTATTTGTCCCAACTTGTATCTAAATCATATACCAAATACATATACCACTATAACCATCAAAATTTCTCTATAAATACATCACATTATCCATAACCAAATACCATAAACAAAATACCAACCAATACCATCTCAAGAGATAAACCCTAGATCACAAAACATACCTCAAACAAGATGTTCCATATCTCTCATAAATAGACTCCAACCATGCTACTGCCGCATTTCTATTGCCATGATTATGCTCCCGCGGTTTTGCTACTGTGACTTTGTTGCCACGGTGTTGCTGTCATGATTTTGTTTCTGCAATTTTTCTGCCTCGATTTTTCCACCACACTTTTTCTGCAACGATTTTCCTGTCATGATTTTTCTGCTGCACTTTTTCTACCGCAAATTTTCTGCCGAAAATTTGATCTATCAATAATACCTTCCAAATAACCTTTCAAAAATTATGTTCAATGAAGTTCAATAGAGACAAATTAGAGAGGCTTGTCCTTTCCTTTATACTCTTCATGTGTTCCTCTAGAAGTTTCCATGCAACAACTTTACCCCTTTCTCCATATTCTAGGGTTAACCCATTAACCCACTTTGTCCACTTTGACTATTCAACCTTTGTCCACTTAACTTAACCACTTTACCACAAATAGTAATTTCTCCACTTTTAGTTGCAACTAAATTTATTATTTAATTAATTTCTTTTGCAACCACTTTGACTTATCCATAAATAGTAAACTCGCCACTTCTTTTTGCAACAAATTTATTATTTAAATAATTTCTCTTTGCAACCACTTTGACTACTTTATTATTTAAATAATTTATCTTTACTCACAACTTGTTGCAACTAACTTTTCTATAATTAGTGAATTAATAATTTATTTTCCCTTAACTAACTTCTTGTTGCAACCACTTTATTTTTTAATTTATTTCTTAGTCAACCACTTTGACTGTTCAATCTTCTCATCACAACTACTTTACCATAATTACCAAACTCACGACTTATTGTTGCATCTAATTTATTTTTAATTATTTTTTTAATGAAACAAATATATCCATGATTACATCCTAGTTTCACCCACTTTGACTACTCAACTTATTCTAGGAGTTTCTAGAATAATTTGACTTCTTTGACCTTCTAGGGGATTCTAGATAACTCATGAGGGTTGTCCAATTTCACAAGGCCATAACTCTCTAACCGTGAGGATTTATGTGACGTTCCACATATCATCGGAAATGGAATGATATGTATTATCCATCTAGAATAATATTATCTACATGTACATTGATCTTCATTACATTCTTGCTCAACCAAACTTGGTTTCCTTACCCATACCTCTAGAGATACCAGACATACTCAAAGGTTGAAATCAATCTCTAAGGGTTGACATCAGTCTACAATATCAATCTCCATGGGTTGAAATCAATGAAAACCAACAATCCAAATCAATTGTCCATCAATCCAATCCAATTGTCTAACAATCTCCCCCTTTGGAATTGATGGTAGCACCAACAATGATAGTAACACTTAGTCATGCCAACACTCATGATCATACTCCTCATCAATGTTTTTATCTCTCCCTCTTTGACATCAATGGAAAAGGGTATCTCTCCTTGGGGTTTCTCCCCCTTGACTAAACTCTTCTTAGGGATGCTCCCCTTTTCTACATTATCCTTTGGGATTCTCCCCTTATCTATATTCCTTTGATATTTCTCTATGTTTCTAAGCCTCTGATTACTCTCTCTCCCTGCATTTGAAGAGTTTATCCCTCTTTGTAAACAAGTATCACTCTAATGCAATATTGAAGTCATGATTCTCATGCTCCCCCTGTGACCATTGCTCCCCCTGGAATCATTCATATGTTCTCTCTCAAAACCTCTAACTCTCTCTCCATGCATATGGATATCTTCCTTTGACTTATTTGCAAGATGTCATGTAGAACAATATAAGTCTTCTTGTACCTACTACCTTTTGGAGTTATCCATTGGTGCTTCCTTGTGTAATCAACTAATATATATGAAAAGAATTCAAGAATAAGGATTTAATTATTCTTGTGTCATTATCATCCATTATGATAATGTTCCTTTATCTCTAAACCAATCTATGAGCTAGTCTCTGAATTGATTCTCTCATCCATTGTCATATATATGTCCAAACCTACTAAGTGTTCTTATGAATCCACCTATGTTCATACTTTTTCATGACTCTTCTACTCAGTTGTCCACAATGTTGGCCCACCTATCACTATACTATCATGAAGTATTCAATGCTACAACTGATCAATATGTCATACTGTACTTCTGCCAACTGACTATTCTAAATCTATCTACTTGAACTCTGCAAGATTCTCGAAGGATGATTCTCCAAACTGTCTTGGCTACTATACAGAGTCTCCCTATATAATATTCATATTACCTAGGAGTCTCCCAGCTGGATGGCTTCGAAAAATACATTTTCGATGTAGTCATCATCCTCGTTGGTAGAATCAACAACTATTTGAACTTTGAATTCTTTCTTTCTATATGCGTATTCATCTTGCACTTTAATTATTGAAAGTACAATCTCTCGAACCTGTTCTTTATCCATCTTATATTCTTTTCTTTCTCATACTACTTCAAATCATGTGATCTCTAGGACTTGTTCTTTCTTTACCTTCCCTTTATTATGGTCTTTCTCTAATGCAGATTCTAACAATATGGTTCTTGAAACATGTTCTTATTTTGTTTTCTTTCCTTGTCTTTCTTGAACTATGGAAAGTCTTGTAATTTCTGGAGACTATTCTTCTTTCACTTTATTTTCTCCAACTATTGTATGTCTTGCAATTTCTGGGACCTGTTCTCTATTCACTTTCTTTTCTTCTTGTTCTTTTCTTTTCCAAATCTTGGTGTATCTAATATCAGTTTCTTTCTTCATGGATGGCACTATGACGCTTCTACAATTCTAGGCTATATGACAATAGTTGTGGAATTTTTAGCATTCAATTTTCTATAGGGCCACATAACCATTTCTTTCTTGCACATTTCTTTCGTAAGCCCCGCAATCTGCAACCTTATGTCCAAAGTTAGTACAATAAAAACAATGACCATAAAAGAAATTTGCATACATGGAAGTGAATGATATTCTTTGTGGTGTATTCCTTCTGAATTCCTTCCTTGAATGATCATGATCATGATTGAGGTTTCTTTTTGGCTTGCACTCTTCCTTCTTCCTAGAACCTTTAATAACTTTTACATAAATCTTGGGTTTTTATTCATTCTTCTTTTCTAGTAACCTGTGGCATTTCTGTTCAAGTTTCCTTACTGATGATGTGGATGCTTCTTCAACATTTTTACTAAGCTTGACAACTTTTGCTCTCAACATGAAAACTTCTTATTCAATCTTCTCAGAGTCCTCTTCTTTCTTTTTCATTTGAATCTTCATTATTTCTTTTTTGAGTTGGATCTTCAAGGTGACAATTTATTATTCAAGTTCTCTTTCTTGTTGATTGTATTTCACTTCATGATTCTTTTCCATTTTAATCTTTGAATTATATTCTATTTCATTCAGATTTTCTATCTCATCACTTTCAAATTTCAAATGTGGGCATTCAAATTCAAGATGTCCTCCCTTTTCACAATTAAAACATAAAAACATACTTATGTTGATTTGATACTCTTCTTATTCTGAATCTGTCTAACATGATGATAATCTTTCCTCTTGATCTATACTTGTGTCTTCTTTGACATTCTTTGACTCTGTGATGGGTGAAGAATATGTTAAATTTTAAGTTATTATTAGGTTACCTTTCTATTTACTAGATAACAATAGCATAGATAGGATCACTGAGAGAAACACAATAACAAGAGTACACAAGCATTTATCCTAGGAAACCCTCAAGGGGAAGAAAACCCAGCAAAACTTCCTTAATATAGATAGCCAATACAATGCCAAGATAATGAACCAAACAACACATAAATTCCTCTCCCAAGGATGCACCTCTCTCTCTCTCTCTCTTCCTTCTTCCAGCAACTGGTAACTACAACTTCCTTCAATACTTGCGCACTAGATGAGTGATCTGAGTGTGTGTCTAAATGAGGTGCTTGCCTCTCTTATTTATACAATTCTGGTACGTGTGAAAGTATCTCTTCACTGGCATGGCCGACTTCTTCTTTTGGGTGGTTATTTTGGGGCCTCTTTAATATATTCTGGGGTTGACTTCTTATTTATCCTATTATAATTAGGGTTTGACCAATCCGCAAAAGGGGATTTAGTCAATTACAATGATCGACATGATCAATCCACAAAAGGGGATTGATCTAATCAATAATAACTATATTTTATCTTTATCCACAAAAGGGGATACAAATATTCTTTGCAGTTACACAATATTTTAACACTCCCTCTTAACAAGAAGGATATTATTTATCTTTTGATAGGTCACTGAATGTCAACATCAACTAGGTAGCGGCATCCACTGGATAGCATCATCATCTGGGAAACATCATCAACTGGGTAACATCATTGACTGGATAACAGGAGGCATCAATATCTTCCACTTGGTCATCTGGCATCATGATCACTGACTGCCATATCTATAAATCATTGGAAGTTTTGTTCTCTTTATCTTCACGCAGAAGATACTCTTTCTTTATTTCGTTTTCATGCAGAAGATACTTCTTTCTTATCTTCACACAGAAGATATCTTATCTTCACACAAAAGATGTCCTATGATTTTTTCCATTCCTTTTATGTTCTCCCTTCTCTTATAGTCATCTATCTCACCCATCCACTGGGGAGGACTACTACAATAGCTTCACTCCTAGTCATCCCACGTGAACTAGAGAAGCTAAGATGCTAGCCTAGGCAAGACTAGACTCCCTTTCCATGATCTAGGCAGGATCACGACACAAACCTCAAGAGCCAACTAACCATTCCACATGGTCAATGTTTTTGTTCTAGGCTACTCAATCCTTGGCTAGAGGAGAGTATCTGATCGTTTCCCCTTTGAGAAACATCCACATTCCTCTCTATGAGGGTGGTCACACCCTTCTCTACGAGGGTATTCTAGAATGTCCCTAGATTATCCAAAACTCAACACTTGGATAGAGGCCAACCTTGGAAAATTTCTGATTCCCCTTATCTACAAAGGTCTCTTCCTTCTCTACGAAGGTTTCTTCTCTTTTCCTTCTCTGTGAAGGTCTACCTACAAAATTTCTCTTTCCTTCTTCACAAAGGTATTTTCTCTTTCTCCTTCTCTATGAAGGTCTAGATATGGGATAAAAAAATCTCTTGTGGTTCAAAATATTTCCATGGTATAATACCATGCTACCCATCTATTGGGAACCATCCATCTCTTGGATAGCTTTCATATTGATCAAAATATCTAGGCACCATCCATCTGCTTTTCTAGCTGCATCAAATCATGATCCTTCATTTTGAACTTGGAGACATGGATCCCTCTTGTACCAAGATAATATATTCTAATCATCATCCTTGAAGTTTTCTTCTGTAATATCCTGGGTGCCTTCTTGAGTTCAAATATTTATTTCTTTCTATCTTCATACTAGGTCAAACTGCTCTCTCTGCATCTATAAGAATGGTACTGGAGCAACTTGTAGTTACCTGCATCTCATCCACTATATATGAGTATCCATCTTTTTCTTCATCTTGAATATTTTTGTTCTACATCTTTAGGAGCCTCCTGCTCCTATATAAATATCGGATATTGTCTGGTCTTCACTGACTATCACCATATCATACGTCCTTCTCGTGTTGTCTAACTTCTGCAAGTCACGGCATAAGTTCTTTCTTCCAAGACTTGTAAACTTACTTACAATATGCTTTCTTTGTCACTCTCATGAGTGATCATACATGAAATAAATATGTTATCTCTTTCTTCATCCTCTTCTTTGATACTTCCTTCATAAGTCTGCATAGACACTGAAATAAAATGAGGTTAATTAACATTCTCACAAAAAACTAACTTGTAATGATAAAGTATTAAAGTAAACAAGATACTAAAAATAAACATGAATACTTATCTTTTGTTTTTTGAGTGGGGAGGCTTCACAGACTCCACCATTTTCTTTCTTTCTTTAGATCAACTATCTTAAACTTAAAGTACATAATACTTAATTTCTTCTAAAGTTTTCTTTGAGGGAGGAGATTCCTCTTCCTCTGCCACATGTTCTTGATACTTTCTTTTCCCTTTTCCTTGAGGACAGTCATAAGAAAAGTGTCCCAACTTTTGACAGTTGTAGCATCTGATCTTTGAAACATCTTTCTTCTTGTTTGGAACTCTTACAGAGTTAGCTTCTTTATTTTTCTTGCTGAAGGAACTTATTTTGTTCTTTTGAGTTGTAAGAGCTTCCTCTTCATCGACAATTAATCTCTTCTGCTGGTCTGCAAGTCTAGATTCTTCGTGTGTACAATTTTCCCATAACTTATCAAACTTGGGTAACTTGCTTCTTGTACACACTACTTGTACAAAAGGAATCCAAAATGTTGGAAACCTATTTAGGGTTTTGGTTACAAGTTCTTTGTCACCAATGACATATCCAATAGATGCAAGCTGATCTCTGATCTGAGAAACTCTCATAAGATAGGATGTGACAGATTCTGAGTTGTCCATCTTCATATTATGAAGCTGATTTCTTAAGGTAAGATTCCGACTAATGTCTTTTCTTTCATATAACCTGCTAAGTGCTTCATACATTTGCCTTGTTGTCTGAAGTTCGGATATATGAGATGAAGTGATCCTTTACTGAATCTGACACGATTCTCTTTGCTTTCTTTTCATTCTTCTTATGCTTGGTCTTTAGATCTTCTTCCTCTGGTTCTAGTACACCCACTGTAACATGTTCTAGGAGATCATTCTCGTCCAAAATCATCTATAGCCTATGCTTCCAAGATTTGAAGTTTCTAGATCCTTACAACCTATCTTCTACCCTCATGCTGGTAGCCATTCTTTCTTGTAGAAGAAACCCTAGCCCTCCGGGCTATAGAAATAATAAAAAAATCAAATTACTTGGATCTGAAAACTGAACTCACCAAAATATGTGCTGGACCGAGGTGAGTGGCCTGGTGTGTTTAGATTTCAAAAAATCCAACTTTTACCCCTCCAAACTTATTCTGCGGATTTTTGGACTGGTGCTTCTGGTTTTCTAGTACTTTTGGTACACTGGTACTTCTAGTTTTCTTGTACTTTGTGAAAATTAGGGTTTCACTTTTTGGGAGATCTAGCCACTGAAAAAGTGCGTTGAGGATGCCAAAATGTTCCTTGAGGTAGGGTGCATCTTTCTAGATGGATTTGAGGCTGAAAACCTTCTTTAATAAAAAAAACCCTAATTTTCATGTATGACAACATTGACGTTTTTCTTTTTACTATGAAAGATGCTCTCTTCAACTTAGCTCTGATACCATGTTAAAGTTTAAGCTATTATTAGGTTACCTTTCTATTTACTAAATAACAATAACATAGACAGGATCATTGAGAGAAACACAATCACAAGTGTACACAAGCATTTATCTTGGGAAACCCTCAAGGGGAAGAAAACCTAGCAAAACTTCCTTAATTTAGATAGCCAATACAATGCCAAGATAATGAACCAAACAACACAGAAATTCCTCTCCCAAGGATGCGCCTCTCTCTCTCTTCCTTCTTCCAGCAACTGGTAACTGCAACTTCCTTCAATACTTGCACACTAGATGAGTGAGCTGAGTGTGTGTCTAAATGAGGCACTGACCTCTCTTATTTATACAATTCTAGCACATGTGGAAGTGTCTCTTCACTGGTAGGGCCAAATTCTTCTTCTGGGTGGTTATTCTGGGGCCTCTTTAATATACTCTGGGGTCGACTTCTTATTTAGCCTATTACAATTACGGTTTGACCAATCCACAAAAGGGGATTTGGTCAATTACAATGATCGACATGATCAATCCACAAAAGGGGATTGATCTAATCAATAATAACTATATTTTATCTTTATCCACAAAAGGGGATAAGAATATTCTTTGCAGTTACACAATATTTTAACAGAATATATATTATGTAACTTATCGCAAAGTTCTTTAGCTGCTAAACATTTACCAACCTTTTCTCTTACCAGATCAGGTAATCCTTCCTAGATGAAATCCATTGCTATTTTGTTATTCTTCTTCAGTTCCTTCTTGGCTACAATATTTTCTTTCTTTGTAGCATTGTATCTTATCACAACTGAATACCAAATATCATATCCATGTTCCTATAAAAAATTTCTCGTCTCTATGCTCCACATCTCATACTTTAGACCATTCTAACCATTAAACAATGTTACTCAATTTTTAGTACATTCCATGATCTCCTTCCAGTGGTTAAATAGTTTACTGAAGGAACTTGCTTTGATACCAATTGTTGGACTACTGAGAGGGGGGAGGGTGAATCAGTAATGAGCAATTTATACCACTTATTAATCTTTTTTAACAACAATGTATATTCCTTTAACTTATTGAAAAATGTTCATCAGTTCATCATTAATATGTTATTGCATCATATAACATTAACATACATCAGTGCATAATAAACAATAATAGACACATCCACACAATGCACAATACACCAATATTTTACGTGGAAATCTAATGCAGGAGAAAACCACGAAATTGTTTTCTTAGATGTCATTAAGAATTACATTCAAGGAAGCACCAACTTCCAATTCTCCAGCTCCAACTGGAAGGAGGCTCCAACCCCCTAGTTTCTCAGGCTACAGCCTGAGGTAATCTCAAAATCCCCAATTCTTTGGCTACAACCAGAAGGAGGCTACAAACCCCTATGTTCTTCGACTACAACTGGAAGGTGGCTAAAAAAAATAGTTCTCAGGATCCAACATGAAGGAAGCTCCAACTCCCTGATTTTCTGGAACCAACCAGAAGGAGGCTACAACTCAATTTCCTTTCCTCACCAAACCACCCTAAAATATAAATGTCAAATGTAGACAACCTATCACTGAATCAAACACTTCCAATGCCAACCTGTCACTATCAACTTGTACCAATAACTTGTACCAACAACCTGTACCAATCAACCTGCACCAAACAACCTGTAACAACTTGTACCAACAACCTGTAACAACATGTACCAACACAAGTGAATCAACTATGTGCAACACAACCTGTCACAACAACCTATCGCATTAACCTGTCTCATCAATCTCATCAACCAATCAGATATATTCACCAAGATCAATCACTGAGACAAATCTCAACCATATGCACAATATCACCAAGATTTTCATCAACCAAGACTACTTACAAAAATCAACAAGATGTATCAAAATCATTATGTTCTTCTAAAATTATACCATGCCATATATGTCACATCATCCATAAACCATGTGCTAACAATGCTACTAGCAAGTGCCTCTAACAATGTACCAAATATGTACCAATCATGCATCAACTAGAGATCAAACTATGACTCATCAAGATGTACCAACACCACCATACCATATAGTCAACCATTTGTCCCCGCTTGTATCTCAATCATATACCAGATACATATACCAACATAACCATCAAAATTTCTCTAGCAGTACATCACACTATCCATAACCAAATACCATAAAAAAATACCAACTACATCCCTAAAAAAATATGATATATGTAGCAATATTTAACAACCAATACAATCTCAAGAGTCAAACCCTAGCTCACAAAACATACCTCAAACAAGATGTGCCATATCTCTGATAAACTGACTCCAAGCATGTTGTTTCTACGGTTTTGCTGCCACGATTCTTCTTTCCTGGTTCTATTGCCATGATGATCTGGATTTATGAGCAGAACGAAATGAAAGCACATATTTGTAATATTAACACAGAGACACAATGAATAACAACAAAAATATAGTAAAAATGGACTAATATTAAATATTAATCATGTTGAAACTGTAAAATGCAGACTAAAACAAGATTGCTAGAATGGTGGAAGCTTATCTCTGAGAAGAGATGTGACAAATACATTCATTCGCAAGAAGATGAGTACAATGAGTCTCTGAAAGATTTTTTACAATAAACTTGAAATCCAAAAACACATACATCCAAAACCTAACCCTAGGAGATGAAGTGCCAAAAGTTGTGTGGGTCCTGTTGGGGTAAGTTAGTACATCAACTTCTTGGGGTTGTAACTTTTGGATATGATCTCTATTTAGGGCACACAATAGCTCATTGATTGATGAGGAGATTCATTTAGGGGAATCAGTAATAGCCATTGGCTATTATTGAGGTGCTTTATCATGAAAAAAATGTCGTTTAGGCCCTCAAAATGGCCCTGGAAGTCCAGAAACCAAAAAACTGCTAAAAATAGTAAGTTGCCAAAGAACTGTTTTGAGCCAGTTGGAAAAGGTGGGTGGCCACTGAGATCCTATGGATCAATCCTCACCCCTTAGGAAGCAATGGTATCCATTGTGTTGAGTTCCCCCATCAGATGAGGAAATTTCTGCTGAATTTGGCCCTGAGTGAGCCACTTTTCTTAGTGCAGGAGTTTCCCTACTTTGACAACCCGATAAAGATGGATCCTCTGTTGGTGAGTGCCCTTGACCTGTGTGTCCATGATTTTATCAAATGATTCTTGTTCCATGCAGTCATGGTTGATCTCTATTGGTGTCAATTGTTTTTCTATCTTCGAGGTGTCCAATAATGGTGGAAAATAAGGCTGAAGGAGGTCCACATTGAATATTGGGTGAAAGCTAAGGAATGGGGGAAGGTTGAGATCAAAATCATTATCACCCAAAACCTTGGTGATGGTTTAGGGTCCATAACGGAGTGGACGAAGTATGAGGCCCTGTAAGGCATTATTTTTTCAAGTGCAACCAAATTTGTCTCCCAACTGAAACTGGTGTGGAACTTGATGTTGATCATGGCCCTACTTTTACTTGGAATTGGAATTCCGTAAAATATCCCGAACTTGTTGGTAGATGTGTTGGATATGCTCAATGAACCAAATGGATTTGTCATCTCCGGTTGAAGCATGCGATGAGTCTTCATGGGTGGCCACAAGGGGTAGTGCAACATCCATGGGAACCAATGGTTGAAATCCCAACCCCATAAGAAAGGGGCTATGGGAGGTTGAGCTATGCATGGCTCTTTTGTAGTTGTGGTGAACATAGGGAATACTATCATCCAAAGTGCAAGGGTGCTTGGAATTGTTCATGTCCAAGATGTGCATGATCATCTAGTTGATGACCTTGGTTTGGCCATCCATCTGGGGGTGGAAGATAGTGGACTTGGTGAGCTTGGTGTCCAATAGTGACCAGAGGCTCGACCAGAATGTACTGAGAAACCGACTATCCCAATTTGATATAATGGTTTGTGGGATCCCAAAGTGGACCCACACTCATTCAAAGAAGATCTTAGTAGTAGCCTCCATTGTGATTCTCTTCTTACAGGTGGCCATAATTTCCATCTTGGAAAAGCGATCAATAACCACAAAAATATAGTCATTTCCTCCCTTGGTGGATGGAAGGACTAACATATAGTCCATTCAGATGGATTCCTAGGGCCTTTCAGGATTAGGCAGAGGAGTGTACAAGAATTGTGTTAGAAAAACAGGACCACGGAGCAATAAAATAAAAAAAATGCAGAAACAAAACACAGAAGACACACAATACAAGAGAGACATCGATTTACGTGGTTCACCCAGTGTGGGCTATGTCCACCAGAGAAATTGCCAGGTCCTTGCTTTATTATTATCCGGCAAATGAAGGGATACAACCTACAACAAAACCCGCTGTAACTTCCTCTTCTTTCTCTCACAGTCTCCTCTCTTAGAATACAATATTCACCATCATCGATAGCTGCAATACATTTCCCTCATAAAAGAGGGTTGCCTTCTAGGGAAAAAAACCCTAACATAATCTCTACCGTTAGATCTGCGACCTTATAATGAACGATCCAGATTTATAATGAAATTACAATATACTTTTACAAGGCAATTTTTGCTTCGGGGGACGCTACCCCCGAACCCCTGCTGGGGGCCCGCTTGCCCCCAGACCCCCTAGCCGGGGGGATAGNGTACCCCCCCTCTGCACTCCCTCGCGTGGAAGAGTGTACATGATTCTTGGGTGTAAATACTTCATGGGGTATAAACACGGCTGAAAGTAAAAGACCTATACATCAGGAAGATAATCAGGCTCCACAACCAACAATCTCCCACTTGGAGACTGATCTCAACAACTCCACTGTTGTTGTATATGCTAGACTCTGAACCTTCTTGGACCTAGAAAATTTATCATTTTTGTCTTCATTCTTGAAGACCAACTGAAACTGAGCAAGAACTCAGTTTCTCCCTGGTTACTCCCTTTGTTAACATGTCTTCAGGATTTTGGCTAGTGTGTATCTTTTCCAACTTCAATTGTCCATCTTCCAAGGCAGATCGTATGAAGTGGTACCTCAACTGTGTATTCTTAGTCTTCGAATGGAAGGCTGAGTTCTTTGCAAGGTGAATGGCACTCTGACTGTCACAGTACAACTTGTTGTTCTCCTGCTTCTTTCCCAATTCCTCCATAAACCTTTGTAA
>ML787362.1:53202-78779 GCA_009831015.1 Picea engelmannii
TAGGAGTCGAGGGTATGAGAACCCTAGCTTGGATATTATTGTAATAGAGCGCTGCTCGATTGGAGGTTGCCCCCTCGAAGAGGCCTGTGAACATTTCTATCTGATTCAAAGTGCTATTTCTATTGCTATTTCGTATATCATTTTTGTGTATTGTGAAGATTATGCTGGATATTTTACTATTATTCTGTCATTTCTAGCATTTTGTTTCTGTTCTGCATATTTTATATATTTGGTATCTTGCATAAATTTTGCATGGAAAGTTCTCAATGACTGATATGGGTCCTCTCCACTTTTTATTTGGTCTTGAAATCAACCGAGATCCTTCAGGAATCAAGTTTTCTCATACTAAGTATGTCAGGGATATCTTGGTTAGATTCCACATGATTGACTACAAGTCTGCAACCACATCCATCTTATCTGAGGTAAGGCTGGAAGATGGTGGGGATACACCATTGGTGGACATCACCAAGTATCAACAATTTGTGGAGAACCTCCTATATCTCACTCACTCCCAACTATATCGCTCATATGCAGTAGGGGAAATTTTCCGGGTACATGTAGGAGCTACATGAGTTTCATTGGAAAGATGCCAAGAACATCCTTAGATATTTTTAGGGTACCACCAGTCATGGTATTCACTATGAAACAGGTTGTACATTGGATCTCATGGGTTATACATATTTATATTGGGATTAAAATAACATAGATATCAATTCCACCTCGAGGTATGTTCTTAGTTTAGCATCTGGCCCCATCTATTGGTTGATTAAAAATCAATCAATAATTTATTTATCATTAGTAGAGGCCAGTATAGAGGAGTGGTCAACATTACCATTCGAGAACTTTGGCTAGATAAATTCCTCTCTGATCTCAGTATCTAGATCCACAGTCCAATTGTTATCTAGTGTGACAATCAAGAACACTAAATTTTGCAGAGACCCGGTGCAACGAAAGAGAACAAAACACATCGAGATCCACATGCATTAAATTAGAGAATTATTTCATGATAGGATCATCAACTTGCATCACTATCCTTCCTTTGAACAAACTAATGGCATTTTCACCAAGAGTTTCACTAATAATAAATTCCACTTCCTACATGACTATCTTGGAGTGAAGGACACAACTGCCTAATAATTGTCTTTCTTTTTCAACATTGTAATTTGAGGGGGAAAGTTTCCAATGAGTTTTCCCTCTTTTCTCCCTTTTTAGTGTTCATTCATTAGATGCATTGTAAAATGGGTACCTAACATGGCTTGCTTTTGAGACCCATTCATCATTTATTCCCTAGAAGTGTTTAAGGTGTTCAAATATTGGTTGTCATTGATTCCAACCCTTGAAGAAGTCCACTAGCCCTAAAGGTATGGTTATGGAACCCAAATTTGATCGAGGACAAAGGTCACGAAGGATGGTATAAATGCAGGTAAATCACTCATGGATGGATATTCCTCACCATTTCATTTCCGATGATAGGTGTCACACCATGTGGTTCCTTATGGTTGAGGAGTTATGGCCTTGTGAAGTTGGAAGCCCCGAAGAATCGTCAAGAAGCCCCTAGTTGGTTGCAAGTATTTAATGAATGGGTAAAGTGGTTGTAACAAGAAATTCAAGAAGCCCCAAAGTTAAGGAAAGAGGTTACCTATAAAAATTATATATGCATCTCCAGAAGTTATTCACAAGTACATTCAATTACTTATTATATTGAACATCTTCTAGTGAACTAGTGATCTATTCACAAGTTTACGTTGGTGAAATCTGAGGTAGAAATTAGTGAGAAGTGTGGTAGTTTTGGGATCACATAGGAGATCTAGGGTTTTTTGTAAAACCCTAATTTGGATGATCCATGTGGGTTAGAAAACTAGTGTCCCATGCGGCATCCCCATAGGTTTCATAGTGATTGTCACACAAGGCCCCACATGACATCATGTCTTAGTTCCGCAAGGACAAGATAGAATTGGGGGAAATGATTGAACCACGTCCTCGAGGTATGAGGAAAGCTTACAAGTTAGCTCTACTTTGTATCAGATCAGCTACATAGGTATAGGTATGTTTATGTGCTTGTTTTGAAGGTTATACTTGGTTATGGTATGGTGCACACTTGAGGCATGTTTGGAATTGATACATGATTGAGGTTCATTATTAGAGACATATCTTTGAGATGTGGATATATGGTTGAGGTATACACTTGATTTATGGTGGCATATGCATGTCTCACATGCTTTGGTTCTTTGAGGAACTTCATTGATGATATGGTACAAGTCTATACATAATTGATTCTATGGTATATGGTACAAGATTGATTCATGATTGACATTTTGATACATGGTACATCATTTGATTGGATACTCCTCATTAATGTTATGGTATTTACATTTGGCACATATTATGGTTCATGATTGATGCATGTGATAGTGCATATGTTAGTACACAATTGGTGAATAGTATGGTACATGTTCTAGTTGTGGCACATGGTTGAGACACACAAGTTGATGATCAATTACAAGTTGATGAAACATAGACAATGGCAGTGGCAGTGAAAAAGACAACGACGGTGATAGCAATAGGTTGGAAGTGATAGGTTGGAAACAATGACAGGTTGATAGTGAAATATTAACAGTGGTAGTGACTATTATAGCACAAAATTCCACACTTATGCATTTGTTCCATGGCCTAACCCTTTCCCTTGGCTTGTTAGACAAATTCCCAAGTTGCCTCATGCAAATCATCTAAAAAAATGTATTTTGCACATATATGCAGTCTCCTTTGATGAAAAGCGTGGACATCCATGACTTGTCAGTGTAACACCCATGGATACCCTCCAAAATAATGAAAAACAAAATATTTCTGAGTTTTCGAGTGGGTTTTTGGTTGGGATCATTTCCCAATGTCCCCATGCCCATACAAAATGGATTCCAACTTCCCTAACCCCTTGGTGAAGATATAAAAGAAATATTGAGGGATATAATGAGGAGAATTCTTTTGGTGCAATTTTATGCTTTCCAAATATAACAAGCTTCCCTATTCCTTTTATCCTCTAAGTGTCATCCCCTAACCTTGAAACTCCTTTTCTAGTGTTTCTTCCTTCTTATATAGTCATAAGGTGCTCCTTATCCTTATTGGGATATTCAAAGAAGAGTCTCATAGCTGAGTAGATCCTTGAAGGATATATAGATGAACCTGAGAAGTTGGCTCCGAAGTAGTGCCAAAAGCGAGTCAGGTTGTAACTAAATTTGATATTTGGTGTTAATAGAAGAGTTCTCTTTCCCTCCAATTTTGTGTTCATTGCAATATTGTATGTTATCATTCTTCATATTTTCTTTGGATATAATACTTGATACATATGATACTTGATTACATAACTACTGCATTGTAGTATTTGTCTTGATTTTATTTTGCAGGCTTGTTCTAGCGAAGATCAATAGCGCCTAAAAAAGCAGGAGCGGGGATCGACATCGAATGAAAGGTTTAAGGTGCAAATTTCCTACTTATCTCTTTCACTGCTCTCTCCTAGAGAAAAGTAGTTATCTTTTAGTTTGCATATTTGTTTGTGAGGGAAGATTTCAGTCTTCTCAATATAGCCTCTATATGTTGTGACTTGACCCAAATTCTTGGGGGAAATACCATGTCAACTGAATTGGAGACTATATTGGGTATTATCCTAGTTTGGGTCAATTTTTTTAGAGTCCCTTGCTTCCTGCTTTCTTGTTGTGTTTTTTGTATTTTCTAGGTTTTTCATAGATATTTAGCTTCTCAAGAGTTGTTTTCAAGTTTTGGAATCCCTCTTCTCTAGAGTGAATTTTTATCTTTTAAAATTTCCAAGCCATTTGCATGTTGCATTTCTACAACCCATGTACATCCTCCTTTTTCTCTTCTACGACCCGAAGATATCTACGAATTGCACTACACACAGTCATAGACCTGTGTTAAAGTTGAGTTTTTGATTAAAAAAATGTTATCTTTATGGGTTTGGTGTTTGCTTTGGTCAATTCTCTTGAGTGTCCTAAGTCCCTCTTTGGCTCTATTCTGTTATGAAAAAATTTATGATACAAAGAAAGAAAAAATAAATTCTTTAGTTATTTTGTATAAGGTTTGTTAGGTTGATAGGGAGGTCAACTTTGTTGGTTTGGTTGAATGTTGAGTCTCACTGAGTCTTCAATGGTTTCCTAGCTAAGTGCTTTATGTCTCTATACCCACTTTTCCTTGTTTCAAAAAGAAAAAATCCAATTCTTTGTTTCTTTTGTAAATGAAAAAGAACAAAAATATGCTTGTTTGCTTACATTTACTTTCTTGAATCCTTTCCTCTCATTATTACAAGAAAAGAGCTAGTTATTTATCATTAAGGTATTTGCATTTCCATAGCACTTTGGTAGTGGTGGCCTTTTATTGGAAAAAGAAAAGAATCTAGTGGTGCAATTTTTGCATTCTTGTTTGCATTTAGGTTTTTGAAAAGAAAGTTGTAGTGTGCATTTCAAGGTGTCTTAAATATTTCATTCAAAGTGTTTTACTTTCACTAAAAGGAAAACAATTTTTCTTTGTAAGCTTAATTGCATCCATTTTTCATTCGAAGAAACTACATTATGTTCTTATTTTGCATTACTTTTGGAGTTAGTCAGAACATCACCAAAGTTGCATCCACACCCTTTCTGAGTAAAGAACATCCCATTAAAATGAATGCTTAAATAAAATCCATTAGAAATTTTCATTTTTGTAGGGTGAGCGAACAAGTTTAGGCTAGGGCCTTGGTGTAGCTTGGAGAGTAAATTTCTCCAAGGCCATTAAACCAACATAGGTGTATGAGATAGGCAGTGAAAAATCCAGTTGTTGTATAGGTTAGTATGGAAGCTCCTCTAACACAAGAGTTAAACATGAGGCTTCATAAGGAATATTTGAGGAGATTCCCCTCTAGAGTTGGACCGAGTGTAGCAGAGAGATCATGTATTGGGGGTTTTTATTGTACCCAAACCCTCATGGGAGGTGGTTCTTTAGAGGCTTTGGGTTTTTCTACCCTTCCCACACGTTCAATCCCACCTATCAATTGTACCCCCCAGGCACCGAATGCATGATGGTAACCATAGTTTCTTCTCCTAGGTACATCAAAAGGTGACTACAAGGGTTTGGTGTAGTATCTGGGGCATATTTTTCATCATACATTTTAGTACTACTGGAGGGGGCTCACAAAGATAGAACACTTGCACCAGATAAGGTTGACATGTGGAGGTTAGGATAATTGCCTCTTATACCTTCGTGCACTGTCCCATAGGACTTAATAAACCCATGCCATTGTATGGAAGTGCCTGAGCCCAATTTGTTGTTATTTCGGTCCCAAGACCCAATCAACTTGATTCAGAATATTGACAAAGTTGTTTTTGTTTTTCTTTTCTTTTAGGGATTTGTAGTGGTGTGATTGGTGAACATAGTTCAAATTTAGGAAGGAGAGTCAGTTGTCACTGAGAGACGATCAATCAAAGTGGCTAATCAACCACCCCTAATATTGAGGAGGATTCAAGGCCTTCCACCCAAGGAAGATATTAGAAATAATTCTCTCGCGCCTCCACAAAGGCATCGGCTTGATCTGTCTGACACTTTTCTACCGGTTGGTCAAACTAAGATCATAGACATTAACCATCCAGAAGTTAATGCTTCAGAACTAGAGGAGGTAACCATTGAGGATCTTGGAGCTAAGGATTTCTCTCCAAACTTTAGTCCTCCATTACCTGGGACTTTTCCAATTTTATTCATACAAGTCCCACCTTTCAAATTAGACCTCACTGACAGTATCCATCTCCACTAGGTCACTATGGAAGACACTCCACCGGTGTCAGGGTTGGGAGCCAATGCAACTCCCACCTCGGTGATAGTCATCAGGGGAATATTTCCTCCTGGTATGTCGAACAAAACGACGGGTGTGATTCAATCCACCATCTCCGCATAGACCAACAACATTGCTTCGTTGGTCATCTATCCCACTCAAATTTCGAGTGAAACTGCATCGTTTTCATCAACAAAAAACACTTTTTCATATGTAATTATGTCGATGGACGCGATTAACACATTGGTTAGTTCTTAGCAAGTGTCCGAGTCTTTGAATGTTGGTGAATGGAGCACTCCAGTTCCTTTCCAATCCATTTCTTGGGGTGGATGTCATGTTCCTTTGTTATCCCCATTCGTCGGAAGCACACCTTTCCAATATTCTAGCCTTAACCCCATATGGGGTTGGGGCTAGGTAGTGGATATCAATCCGCTAGTGTTCCATCTACATCAACCCTATTCACACTTTACAATGGGTTCGAGAGTAACACTTTCACTGCATCTACAGTTTCAGGAGGGGGAAACCCCTTCCAAGGTAAATTTGTTCCCTAGAAAGGAACTTTATCTTCACTAAGGGCATTGTTGGGGAGTACCCTATTGGAGTTACTCCACACACACCTAGGATTTATTTTTCCTAAGGTTTTTCCTTGTTTATTAGTCATAATTAGTCATTATCCAGTCTCCTATATTTTAGGGGAGAATATTCCACCTGGAGAATATTCTCTTTCGGTTGACACTTCAGTTTGATTAGTTGAGTTGAGTTTAGATGTTGCATTGGTTTTATCACCATGCAACATTGGGATCATCACCATGATAATTTGACCTTTCCTTGGTATCATCACGAAACTGACACATTACCCTTGATTCCCTGAGTTAACTCCTCACTACTCTTTGTTCAGTCAGTTAACTTAAGACTAGTTGACTAGTTAACTCAACTAGGTGGAAGTTCATTCCTGTCACTGCCTGAGAGACTAGACTAGGTGGCAGTTCACTCCTGTAACTTTTGGTGTGTGTCTAGATCACTCTATACCACCACTATGGTGCATTGGTTCTCCTCCAGTTTTCACTCATTGAGTTATACAGAGTATATCATGTGTAAATTATTCATTATTCACAATGGTTAATGATAATTCTTTCATTCTTTCTTTCCTTCTTCTTCTTTCTCCTTTTCTCTCTACAAATGTGTGTATTTTTTTTTAGCTAGATATATTCTATTCAGTTTCAACAAATTTACATGGTATCAAAGCCGACTGATTGCTAAGCAAAAGATACACCAAAATTTTTGCAGGTACAAAAGATTGAAGACAACGAAAAGATGGATTTCCAAAAAGAATTCATTCTTACACCTTACAACTATTTTGCATGGAAGGATAAAATATCCATACATCTTCGAACCATAGGGTTGTACAGGTTAACCTTGAATACAGATAAAAAACTGACATTAGCCATAGAAAAATCCAAGTACTTAAATAGCATGGATGAGGTGCTAAAAACAATTTGCAGTCTTATTTCTCCCGATCTCCTTTTTCACATATATTCATGTAAGACTCCTAATGAATCCTAGACCACCTTGGAAGGGATATTTGGAAAATATGATGAGATGAGGGGAGACATGCTGGAGGTGGAGCTGCTCACATTGGATCCAAAAAGATTCAAAAATATCCAAGATTTCATTACAAAATTTAAGGATTTACTATCGCAACTCAAAGCTTGTGGAGTTGATAAATCGAAGGAGGAGAAACAAGTTGTTCTCACCATTATGTCCAAGCTTGGTCATGTATTCTCTGTATTCGCATCCACATTCCATTATGTCAGATTCGCCTCATGATCCACTTGGAAGATGCATTCTCTTGAGGACTTTATCGAATCCCTGACACAAGAGAAAACCAAGCTCATCAAAATGGGCACAATCAAAGGCCCAAGGGTGCATGCACTCACTGTGAATGATGGCAGCCAAAAATATCATAAATCTAAAGATAAAGATGAACGAAAAGCTCATGCAAATCCTAAGAAGGAAGGGTACACAAAACCCTTCACTGATGCCTCTAGATCCAAAAGGGAAAAGAAAAGAAAAGGGGAGAAATTCACATACTGTCTCAAATACATCAACAAAAAAACCTTGGATATCACATCCCCGAGGTTACCAGGAAGAAGAAGCCAAAAGATCAGAATTCCAAGAAAGGCAATTCTATCCATGCCTTGATTTCCATCAACTCCTCTCTCGATGCTTGGATCCTAGATTAAAGAGCATCACATTAGATGGCTTCCTCAAAAGTAGTATATTTTTCTTTGGATGCATGCAAAGGTCCTCCTATTCTGATGGGGGACAACTCTTCTGTCAAAGTCACCGCCAAATGAAGGATTGAACTCATCAACGGAAGCTTTAAGAATGTGCTGCATGTTCCCAAAATTTTTGTCAACCATATCTCTGTGTATCAGATGATGAATTCTGACACCGGAAATAAAGTCATATTCACACCCAATTATATGGACATCTATGACATGCAAACCAACTCCAGGGTTGCTACTGATGAGGTAAATCATTAGTCTAGATTGTATACATTTTCTGAATTCATTGAACCTGATTATGCTTTATTACTTACTCATGCTGATGAAAGTAGTCGGATATGGCACGAAAGGTTTGGACATTTGAATTTTAGATACATGCAATATATTAGCAAGCAAATATTGGTTGATGGTCTACGAGACATCCATTTCTCCAAGGGAGTATGTGAGGGATGTGTTCTCAGAAAACACCCTCAAGAGAAATTCGACAAAGGAAAGTCTCAACGAGCTTCCACACCTTTAGATATGATCCATAGTGACCTTATGGGTCATTTTCCGCATCCATCCATCAACAAAGCGAGGTTTGTTCTCATTTTTGTTGATGATTTCTCACGTTTGACATGGATCTACTTTCTCAGGAAAAAATTCAAGGTCTTTCAACACCTTAAAGATTTCAAATCCTTGGTTGAGACACGGTATGGAAAGAAGATCAAAGTCCTTTGAAATGATAATGGGGGAGAGTATGTAAATCATGAGATCCATAATATTTTCCATGAGGCAGGGATTCAGTTGCAACACATAGTTCCCTATACTCCGCAGTAGAACATAGTTGCTGAGGGGAAAAACTGATCTCTAAAGGATATGGCATCTTTCATGCTACATGTAAAGTCTCTACAACAGAGACTATGGGCCGAAGCACTTAATTGTGAAACATACATTCAAAACAAATCTCCCCATAAATATGTCAAGGTTAAGACCCCCCATTAGGCTTGGAGCGGTCTCAAACCGGAAGTGACCCACTTTCACATTTTCGGTTCACATGCATGGGCTTGGATTCCCTCTAAAAAGAGGAAGGAACTTGATCCACAGATAACCGAGTGCATTTTTTTTGGATACCCCGATGGTGTGAATGGATATAGGCTTATTGATATTTCCTTAGATCGGCTCACCATTGAGAGAAGTGTCCAATTCGAGGAAAGTGTCTTGCATGTACCTCAGCAGCCACATGCAGACACCTTAATTCTTCCACATGTTTGAGATGATGAACATGCACATGTCGACTCGTCTTCATATGAGAGTTCTGATTTAGAGGAATCGGATGATTCAGATTCAGAGTTAGTACAGTCATATGCAGAGTCAAAGCATCAAGATGCAGTTGCAGAGCTAGAGCAAAGGCCCAAGTGGGAAGAAACTACTCTTCAGGATGCTGGGGATCTCGTTGGTGATCCAACTGATACCATGAGGAATCGATCCGATTTATAGGATCCTATTTTTTCACTCACTACCAATGAACCATTTCCCTCTAGGCATCTTTCCTTGGTTCAATGTTCAGATCCGCAGTCTTATGGCAAGGTTGTTGGAAATCCCTTTTGGGAATCTGCCATGTAGGAGGAGTACAAATCCCTCCTCGAGAACCATACTTGGGATCTGGTTCCCCTTCCTTTTGGGAGGAAAATTTTCAGATGTAGATGGGTCTACAGGACCAAGAGCACAATGGATGGATAGATTAGTAGATACAGAGCTAGGCTTGTTTCCAAGGACTTTCACCAGGTTCATGGTATTGACTATGATGAGAAATTATCTCCAGTAGTGAAGATGGATTCCATATGATTGTCACTTTCCATTGCGACAACCAAAGGATGGGAATTCCATCAGATGGATGTGAAGAATTCATCTATTCATGGTGATCTCTCTAAGGAGATCTACATGGAGCAGCCCCAGGGATTTATGCAAGACTCATATTTGGTCTATCAACTGAAGAAGTCCCTTTATGGACTCAAGCAGGCTCCAAGGGCATGGTATGCCAATATGGACTCCTACCTGTTGTCACATTTTTTTTTACGTTGTCAATCAGACCCAAATGTCTACATGCTCAGGATGGTTGATTCACTTCTACATTTAGTTCTGTATGTTGATGATTTGTTGATCACCGGTTGCTTGAATTCAGTGATTGTTGTAGTCAAGAGGATTCTACATGACAGGTTTTTTATGACGTACATGGGTCCACTACACTTCTTCCTTGGACTCGAGATCAATCAGGATGCATCAAGCATCAAACTGTCTCAAGCCAAGTATGTAGGAGATCTCCTTGAGAGATTTCACATGACAGACTGCAAGTCTTCTCCGACTCCTTTCCTATTAGGAGTCAAACTTGAGGATGGTGGGGAGACTCCACTGGATGAAAAAACACTGTACAGACAGCTAGTGGGGAGCTTGTTGTATCTCACACACTCTAGACCAGACCTCTCCTATGCAGTTGGCATGTTTCTAGGTTCATGCAGGAGCTGCATGAGCTACATTGGAAAGATACAAAGTGTATCCTTTGATACGTACAGGGCACCATCACCTTTTGGATTCATTATGCAACATACTCTACATTAGATCTCATCAGGTTTACTGATTCTGACTGGGCTGGTGATAACACTGATTGCAAGTCCACATCTGGTTACTCACTTAGTCTTGGTTTCGAGCCTATCTGCTGGTCGAGAAAGAAGCGAGATTCCATTTCTCTATCTTCAATTGAGGCAGAGTACATAGGGGTAGTTAACATAACCATTCAGGCTATGTGGCTACAACATTTTCTCACTGAGTTGGGAATTTAGTTTCATCGGTCGATCATCATCCAATGTAACAACCAGAGCACTCTGAAGTTCTGCAGAGATCCAGTTCAAAGGCAACAGATGAAGCACTTCAAGATCCACATGAACTACATCTAGGACTTAGTACATGAGGGGATCATCGACCTACATTTCTATCCTTCAGCAGAAGAGACGACAAACATCTTCACCAAGACCTTCACTGAGCATAAGTTTCATTCTCTGCGAAGTCGTATTGGAGTGAAGGACACAATTTCCTAGCAACTATAGTTCTTCTTTTCNGTTCCCATGAGGTTTTCCCTCTTTCCTCACTTTATTTTCAGTGTATATTTTGTATTTGGGTACCTAACATGGCCTCGTTGCCGAGACCCATTCTTTATTTTCACCATAGTGATGTCCAGGGGGGGTGTTGGAGTTACTTCACACACACCTAGGATTTCTTTTTCCTAAGGTTTTTCCTTGTTTATTAGTCATGATTAGTCATTATCCAGTCTCCTATATTTTAGGGGAGAATATTCTACCTAGAGAATATTCTCTTTCGGTTGACACTTCAGTTTGACTAGTTGAGTTGAGTTTAGATTTTGCATTGGTTTTATCACCATGCAACATTGGGATCATCACCATGCTAATTAGACCTTGCCTTGGGATCATCACCAAACTTGTGCATTACCCTCGATTCCCCGAGTTAACTCCTCACTACTCTCTGTTCAGTCAGTTAACTCAAGACTAGTTGACTAGTTAACTCAACTAGGTCATAGTTCACTCCTCTAACTGCCTGAGAGACTAGACTAGGTGGAACTTCACTCCCGTAAATGTTGGTGTGTGTCCAAATCAATCTAGACCACCACGATGGTGCATTGGTTATCCTCCAGTGCACACTCATTGAGTTATACAGAGTATATCATTTGTAAATTATTCGTTATTCACAACGGTTAATGATAATTCTTTCATTCTTTCTCTCCTTCTTCTTCTTTCTCATTTTATCTCTGCAAATGTGTGTATTATTGTTTATCTAGATCTATTTTGTGTAGGTTCAACACATTTACATACCCCTCTCTAAGACCAATGGAATCCCTCTGAAGGGATGTTGCAAGGGGGAAACCCATTTCCCAGTCAGTCTACCCCCATGCCATGATTTTTTTTCTTTCCATGGGTGCTCCACTTGGGGAAACCCCTGGTTTCCTCTTGGGAACCATATGGGTGGAGGATTTACTCTATTCAACTAGTAGCCACAAGGTTTTATCTAAAGCTCTGGTTCAACCGCAAACTCTTTCTAGCAACTTGGTGCCAGTTTCAACCCATGACCATCTTTTTAGGATGCCAATCAATCAATGACATAGCCTCGACTACCATTTCCGGCAACACTACATTCTCCAAACATATCCAAGTTGATGAATGATCCCATTCATCATGATCCTAGCTGTCCCATGATCCCCACCAAACTACCTTTGAACACACCTAAGTTTGAAGAGAAGAGTCGTGACGATCTACAAGACTACATGACAACGTTCCACTTGTGGTGTTCGCCCAACTCGCTTAATGACAATTTGATTCGATTGTGTTTGTTTCAATGTACTCTTATTGAAGGAGATAACAAGTGGTACATTGAACTTGAAAGGGGGAAGTACTCAACTTTCGGTGATTTAGCCATAGTTTTCCTAAACCACTTCCAACTCCCTATCGAGTATGATGTCAAGACAAAATTGTTGGCCAATTTTGAGCAAGATAAGACCACACACATTTCCGATCATATACAAGAATGGAGGAGAAGGAAGACCTTGATTAAAGCTATGGTTCCAGCTGATTTTCTCCTCGAGTAGTTCCTCAAATATCTACTCCCATACATGTCAAAATATGTTGCGACTTCAAGAGTGTTTTTAGAGGAACAAGTGATCTTTCGGGTGCAACAACTAGAGTTCATTTACTCTCAATTAGGTATGATCTATTATGTTATGCCGGATACGTTGTGATATACTCTCGAATTGGAAAATCCAAAGTATAACCCACATGTCAAAGGTATAGTGGGTTCTACTCAAACGAAAGTCACAGACCTAGCTACAAGCCAGATGTAAAAACTTACTATTCAACAACCTGCAATTGGTTCGGCCTCAGGCTCGACCACCCCCCACCCCCACCCATTATTTGGACATACATTATGTGCAAACGAATACTTCAAAGGGTCCTCAACAACCTAACGAGAAGAAAAAAGGCAAGGGTAAGAAGGGAAGTGGGGCCAATAATAAAAAATTGGATAATAATGCTAAGGGGGGAAAAGATGAAAAAAGGAAGGTGAAATTTCATTGAAATATTTATGATGGATATCACCTTACACATCAGTTCCCATAGATGGAAGAATCCCAACGTCTTATAAAGTTGAATCAACAACAACAACCTGTTTTGTTGAAGAATCCCTTTCCAGAAGGGAATAATTTGCAGGGTGCTTCTTCCAAATTCAACACGCAAGGGGGCACTTCAAGTGCACCTTTGTATGATGGATATCAAGAAGTAGTTAATATTCTTATCCATTCAAAGCTAAAGGATGTATATTTTTCAACAAGATATCATAATTATGATAATCCAAAATTGACTGAGAAGGGTAAGAAAGCTTAAGAAGATCAGGCCCATCTCCACATAGAGAATCCTGAGAAAGAGATAGCGTTGTGCATATATAAGGGTGTTTATAAATGGATAACACATAACCCCAATGAAAAATCCACCCCCAATTATTCAATTGTCGAGGATTTGACTTAGACACCCTGTGTAATGTCCGCTTTGGAGGTGATCCAAAGTTTCCCCTCACAATGCTCTGCATTATTGTACGCCGTAGGAGATGTTGATTCCTCCAGTGAGCTCGTAATGAAGTTTTATTCTATTGAGGCGAGGCCTTGCCTTCCATATCATATAGATTTTCATATTGTTGTTGTTTGCAACAATATTTTGGTTAAGAGAACCGTTGTTGATGATGGTGCTTCAATGTGTGTAATGTCCTTTTCATGTTGGAAAGTTATTGATTCTCTTGAGCTTACCCTCTCTCCTACTCTCTTGAATACCTTCGATGAACGATTGTTTTGACCACATGGTTTGATTCCTTCATGTCCAATTATGCTAGGGGGGGGAATCTGTTTGTATGGAGGTTGAAGTGGTCAATCTGTTTCTCGACTATAATATGTTGTTAGGAATAATTTGGACATATTCCATGACAGATGTCATCTCGAAAGTATTTTGGATTATATGTTTTCCCCATGAGGGAATAATTGTGACCATTAATTAGGTGGCATCCAACCTTTTTGATGTGGCAGCTAACCCTAGGACCATTTTCCCTCGGGTCGAAAACTCTTAGACGACAACTGAGAGTATTGGTTATGGAATTTACCCTTCACTTATTGGATCTTTTGATTTTTTCACATTGATTTCATATGCTCACACCATTCTGGTCGGTTTCCACAAGCCAACTTCTAGGACTCTCGTCAATAGGGTCACTTCATTTAGAATGTCATATACGCATGCTCCATGGATGCTACCCTCACCTTCTAGTTTGGTTGAAGGTCGCTTCCATGATGGGATGACCAAAATCTTATCTACAACTGAAGTAGCTTATCAATCCATTCAGCGGGCCATGACAGACCCAAGTCAAACTCCCTCAGTCACAGAGGAGGATGATCTTTCTCTCAAGCCTATTTGGGATAAATAATATTCAAGCTCCCAAGACTTTTTAGACATTGTCTTGTCATATGATGAAGCTATTATCAATGCAATGGTCAGAGATAAAAGGTCATGGGGGGATATGCATCAAAGATCATATTTCCTCGTTAAACTCAGTCGCATAGAGAGTGGGGAGATTAAGTCGACTATCGTTAAAAGTGTTGATGGGATAGCAATGCCGAGATTGGATTCTTCTCGACCTATGATATATCTAGAGTTAAGATGAATTTACACTATTTCTTAAAATATATAAGGATATAACACTATGGTGCATACTTAACATGGATTTGTCGTGTTCTCTACGAACTTAGGTTACCATGGCTCCTCTTCTTTTTTTTACATTCCTTTTATTAAATAAGTCAAATAAGTGTGTTAGAGTAATCCACCAAGTAAACTCACATTAACACCACTCTTGAGCTTAATTATCACAACATATCATGGAAACAAAATATATGAAAACAACCACTAGAAAAGCCTACACATTAACAAAATCACAAATTATTTCTCAAAAGAAAATACTTTTTCATTTCCCCATATTCTTAAAGAACACTATCATGGAAAATCAATATAAATGAATACATGTAAGATCCTGTGCCATACAACAAGGAAAAAAAAAAACAACCCAACCATGAATAAATTCTAAGAGGATTGTCATAAAAATGAATTTTAAACCCAAAGAAACATTTATATATTTTCCTTTTAAATCCTAAAGAAAATTCGAATTCCAAATAAAGTGAAAAATATATTTATAATGTTATTAGAGAGTTGTAAGAAATTCCTAAATCCCAACAATTATACAAGCTATCATGTAAATGAAAGAGCACTAAACTCATTACAATAATATATTTATAATGTTATTAGAGACTTGTAAGAAATTCCTAAATCCCAACAATTATACAAGCTATCATGTAAATGAAAGAGCACTAAACTCATTACAATATCATGAGGTTCCAGGGGAACCCTCCTCTTTAAGAGGAGGCCCCTCTTCAAGACTAAGAAATCAAAACAAAGAGATTAACAATCTGTCTTTTCAAATACCATACCATATTTATCTCAAACCTTCAATAACAACTACAACCCATTCAATCTTAAATTTATTTTCTAAAAACAACTCATACAATGTCCCAAAAAATCTAGCTAGTTTATATTTACTATAATATTTATTTATCAATTGAAATAAATGAAAAATAAAACAAAATTTATACCTATAGAGAGTAATTCCCTTCCACTGTGGGTTTTTGTCTGCCATTGCTTGTCAATGCCAACTAAGAGAGTGAAAACTATTTTATCTCTAATCCTTTCGCAACAAAAACTACTTTCCCTGAGACCCTCAAGCTTCATGGACTAACTACCCATGTCTGATTAAAAACCCTAATCCACAACATCTCCCTTCGTGAAAAATTTTGGCAACATTTCTCCTCATCTTTTATTTTCTCCCTTCCCCCTTATATTTATAACCTTTCTCCCTATTGACTCCTCACGCCCATGCAAAAACCCCATGAGTTTTTAATTTTCTTTAATTCAAAAATAAACATTATTGCGTGTCTATGTGGTCCCCTCTCCTAAATTTTCTTTATCATTAATCATATAATGTTTAATTAAATCGATATATATTTTTATTCAATTTGTTATTAAATTGTATGCTCTTAAAATTCTTTATATATGTTTACATGCATATCATTAATTAGAGTTATACACAATGCCCCTTCTAAGTGGTTAATTAACACTTCCTTTAATCCCCCACAAGGTCCAAAGTACAATTCCTTGTGATCTTGGAAATCTATAAGCTTTTGAGGAGTAATGATTCTACACCCTTACCTTGCTATCCCTAGTCCTAACTAGGCCACATGGACTCTGCGTCCTTTTTTCCATGACATAAATACCTTCCTTATATTTTTCCATTAAAGTCTCCACGTCTTTGTCAAGACATGAAAGTGAGTCTACAACCATATGTTGTTGAGTTGGAAAGACCTAACCTTGTAGTCTACACATATACAACCACTCACTTACAAGTAATTAATGTGTTAGTTCAATCATACATTCCCTTCCATGGTTCATATTTCATAGATACCTTCCTCCATTGCATGGGTTTATTGGGTCACAACATTATTATTTAATTGGCATGGTTGCAATTGTCCAAAACCAAGTTTAGAATAAAAACAAAAAAAACAAGTCACAATCCACAAGTAAATCATCCACAAGCAATCATAGCACATCATTTCACCCCAAGACTTATAATCGATTACAACATCCATGTATGCAATTAATATTGTATAAACATATACAAGAGACAATCAATAATATGCCCAAAGCTTCATATAAGACTCCTCCTTATTTGAAGCATATATTAGCTCACATGCAACAAAACAAAGAAAAAATAACCTAGAAGTCCAGTCTAAATAAGAATGGCAAGTTCATGCATGAGGGGCATTACACACTTCCCCTCTTGAAACAAAACTTTAGCCCGATGTTATCAAGTAAATAAAAATGGATATTCATGGAACATATAAACTACATCCTCCCATGCTGCAAAAAATGGGCTATTGATTTCTAACAATCGTTCTTAGAATTAGATGCTAAACGTAATCAACAAGGTGGCATATTTGGTTAGGAATATCTAACTTAGAGATTAATCTTGAAGCCTCACTAGACATTTCTTGTAGTAGGCTAGCGTCTTTGGTTAGGAATCCCATAGAAAATGATTAATATGGAGGCTTCACAAGACATTTATTGCAATGGGCCATTAAATAAACACAATGAATTGAGTTATGAGTGACATTTTAAGATTGGACCACTATTCCCTTTGAAGGGAACAAAAAAGTATAACCAACAAATATTGGCTCCCACTCAATGTCATTGGTTCAACATTGAACACATGTAGTATTTGCTATATGAGACATCATGAATCCCACATACAAAAAAACTCTTGATTATATACTATGAACAATTTTGCAATGACATCCTGAATGAAAAGGCTCCAAGTTTTGTGAGGATCCATTACTAACAATGACTAACAAGCTCTAAATAAAGGTTCTATGTTGTAAAGGTGGCATCCATGGTTATGAATCACGAATTACAAGGATTAAAGCATTCATATAGCGGTTGAAGAGATACTTTCTGAAGTGGGTGATTTACAAAAATAGGATTCAATAATTAATGAGTGTACTTCAATGAGTTAAAACATTCTCATGTTGGGTGGAATGTACACGCATAACCAACAAAAGAATTTCCATCGCAACTTAGACAACGAGTCCTATGAGGAATTACTTGGATATCATATTGATTAGATTCAAAGGTGATTAGCTAATGTCTAAAGAAGATAAGCATTGTATATTGAAGCTACATCTACTTGTTTAACAAAATATTAGTAAAATATAGGTCCCAATTATGTTAACATCCAATAACAATAGATATTCCCTTTTACTATTTAGGATCTCTCAATAGGTATAGGAGGAATTGGAAACAAGAAATGATTTTCTCACTCTTTATCCTATACAGAGGGAAAATGATAAAGACTCTTAGAAACTTTCTCCATAAATGTTATAGCTAAATGTCTCATGTAGAAATCCATCATTGATGTCTTTGGCACATGCATTCACTATTTGATGAAGTGATTTAGTAAGTTGAAGTACCCAAGTTCTTTTGTTGAGATATCCAATATGATGACTTTCTCTTGGAACTTAGACATGTAATCTTGAACACTTTTTCTTTTCTCTTTCCAGTAACATGACCATCTTATAATTTGTTCCTCTTCATGTCTGATGGGATAATGCCACCATTTAGACACCATGCGAGTTTTTTCCATATGTAAATCTTATACATAACTCTCCAACCAAATCAAAGCATAGCTAGACATTTTTAAACATGTAAAAGATATATATTCTTCCTCTCTTATTATATCCATGTTCTCTTATTATATCCATGTTGAAATATACTTTTAACTCATTTAACCAACTATTGTTCTTTTTAGCAACTATTTCATGTCTGATGGGATAATGCCACCATTTAGACACCATGCGAGTTTTTTCCATATATAAATCTTATACATAACTCTCCAACCAAATCAAAGCATAGCTAGACATTTTTAAACATGTAAAAGATATATATTCTTCCTCTCTTATTATATCCATGTTCTCTTATTATATCCATGTTGAAATATACTTTTAACTCATTTAACCAACTATTGTTCTTTTTAGCAACTATTTATCCTTGAAAAGAGGATGTTTTGAGTTTTCATTTAAAAGTAAATGGAACATGATAAGATGAAATAAAAGATCTTGATTTGCTTAAAATAATTTTAATGTTATTAATGCCCCATATATGCAACTAAAATTTTCATTTAATAACATGTAGTTGTAATTACAAAATTAAATTAAAACACACCTATAAATATTAACAATAGAAAGCAAATAACATGATATGAACTTTGGAGAAAATCTCAATTTCCTTTATATTATAGGTAAATTAAAGAATAAAATTCATAATGTTAAAATAAGAACAAACTCTCATGAGCTTAAAAGTGAAATTGAACATTGGAGTAGACCTAAAACACAAATTGGACATTGGACTACACCTAAAACACAAAAGGAGAAAAGAATAAGTAATTTTCCATAACACTAAGAAAGTGAAAGATGAAAAACACTTTCTAATGGATTACCTTACCTATATACATATCAAATCTCATTTTCAAACCAACTATAACATACAAATCTTCATAACATATAAGTTGTAAAAATCAAAGAAAATTTAAAAAACTTATTTTTTTTATTACATTAAAAAAAAATTACAACTCCTTGAACACTCTCTCTAAATATAAATGATTCTTTGTTTGCATAATAGAAACAATTACATTACAAATATAAATGATTCAGTTTCGGAGATGAGATTATGTGCCAATGAAGCTGAGTTGAAGGCAAAGCTGGGAAATTCGTGGTTGTCTACGACCGAGGGGAAATCCGTGCAAAAATTGGGAGACGAATATTTTGGAGAGGAAGTCTGGCGGTTTCCTTATAACGTTCTTAGATTCATCCTGTGTTCCAACAGACTGTCCTTGGTATTTCTATCTGAGGATGATGACAAACTTCTCAAACTTGATAATTCGCATTCGGGGTTTTATCAATTCGCGGTGGTGCAGGATTCTCCTGAGAGGGAGGTTATGTATACCTCTAGAAACAATCATGCAGTTTCCAGATTTGGATTTCATGGAAGTCTAAGAGAAAACTGGGGAGGTTATGTATACCTCTAGAAACAATAATGCAGTTTCCAGATTTGGATTTCATGGAAGTCTAAGAGAAAACTGGTATTCGATTCTGAGGTATGTGTATTGGTTTATTAGCGATAAAATTAAAATAAATCTTCTAATAATATCAATAATAATTTTCAACTTAAGCTTATTCTAATGCATTGTTATTGGAATTTACAGAAACGGCTTGCGATGCTTCAGCAGCACGAAATTAATGTCGTCTGGAAATAATTTTGGCGATGGTATTTATTTGGCGCAACACTTTCAATATTCTGCGGATTTTGCATGGATTTATTTGGCGCAACACTTTCCAATTCTTCGGTATCTAATGATCCATGGAGCAATGGCATGTATAAGGACGGTTTTTATGTTGTGAGTATATGTGAATTTATTTCTTCACCATCAACAATGAAGGAGTCAGGTGGTATATTTGTAGTTCCTAAAGAGCAGGAGGAAAATGTGGCAGTAAGATATTTGCTTGTCTTTGTCGAACATGATCTATATTTAAGAGCAGACATTTCTGATGGCCACATATTGTCTCACGGCGGCGATAGTGTCGATCTCATTCAGCATCATAAGAGCATTAGAGAAAAGTATGGTTCTGTTTCTTGCTCTCGGTAAGAAATATAGCATGCAACTAAAGTCCTCAAATCAGAAACCAACAAGAAAAAATGGAGTATGTACAGTGTGTTCAAAGCAGACATATTTCTCCATTGAAATGCATTCTCCGTTCTGTATAGACATGAGTGTTTCTTTCTATTTCATCATTTTTCTTCTTAATGATTTGCTTTAAATTATTTACTGACCAAATGTTGGCTTATGCAAAAGCTCCCATGGAATCTTCCAATTCTCCTACAAATTGTTGATTTTCATTTCTGAACCATCCCAAATTATTCTTTGTTTTGTTGGTGGTTCAGTCACCTGATCAATTTTCTTCTTTTCAATCCTTCCTTTTATAATTTCCCTCTTTTTCTTACTAAAGAAGAAGTATGTAGGAGGAGCTTCCTCCTCAACCTGTGTTAAAGAATCAACATATAAGGATTGGGGAATGAAACCCCGAGAATAATGGCCAGTGTTGTGACTTGGTGTTTTCTTCCCATAGCTTCTAATGATAAATATGAATAGGTTTTGCAAAACTTGGAGTCTACTGCCATCCCATTTGAGGAAAATAAGTATGAAATAAAATAATATCCATTATATAAGATGACACATAGAATGGATGGAATTGGCCGTCCACTTTCAGCTTAAGAAAATTTCCTATATGCCTATAGAGTTTATCAGATAGAATAGTACCTCAATTGAAGTTGAAACCACTAATTACTCTGTGAATAATTGGAACCTAGTCTAATTTGAAATCATTAGGGTTCTTTTCACCATATAATCAAGACATTAGGGTGGTTTCCCTAGTTTGCAAGAAGAAGTTGCATATTTACCAAAGCTATCAATTTTAAACTTTTTCTCATCCACACACCAATATTTGATTAATTGTTGCAATTGTAAGCCATATTGAATACATTCTTCTTGACTAAACTTTTCCAGTAACCCACTCTTATAAAAATCTCAGGTTTGGGAAGTTTATACATTACTGAGATGTCTACAGTCCTAAAGGATTCAATAACCACCTTCTGGACAATAGTTTTCATTCGGAGGTCCTTTTGCAACTTTGTGTAACCTAGACTTAGAAATATCCTGGAAGCCCTTTCTGGGGCATAGGTGTCATCGTCACTCTTATTCTTTTGCAGCTGCACGGAACATTTGTTCCTAAAAAATCTTGAAGAAATCGTACCAAGTATTGCTCCTGGAGTGCAATTTATAAGAAGAGTATGACAAGAGATCATAGTTGGGATTTTTAAATTCATGGTCTGTTTAGATAGATTTTTCTTTTCTTTTTTTTTGGTGCCATGGAAACAGCGTAGAAATATTTTCCAAGAACGAGGTCTTCAAACAAAACATGAAATAAGAACAATTTACATTGAAATTCAAAACATATACGTTTCCAACCAATTATCATTAATTTACGTGTTGATACCATTAATTATGAAGTGTATGGTGATAGGCCTTATTAAAATTGGAAATGTAGTGCACATATGATCGATGGTGTTAGGAAATGTAGTGCACATATGATCGATGGTGTTAATACTAGATTAATTTTTGAGTGTATCTAATTACTATCGTAATTCTTGGAGATCAGGACCTTGGGGCATTGAGGATTGTATTTATCATTCCATTCCTGATATGAGGTGGAAACCTATAACTAATCTTTTTTGTAATACTCAAGTTAACCTTAATTACCACATTCATATATAATTATCACTTAAATTCTCGCATATTGGGGATTGGGATATTGGAGAAATCAAAGGGTATTGTTTTCTAAAGAAAGTCTAAGATCAAATATTAGAGATGACGTGGAAAAGATGATGTAAGATAAGTTGACCTTCATAGTTGTAGGAGACCTTGTGGTATATATAATGGTTGTAGGAGATCTTCATAGTGTAGATTTTAATTTTATTTATTAGATCTGTTGTGATAAATTGTTCTAGTGGAATATTCATGATAGTATATAGATCATATTGGTATTATAGTAGGTTTTATTTTGGGTATTTGTGAGAAGTTGTAGTATCTAGGAATCAACTTAAAGAGAAGTTGTATAAACCCTATACATTACAGGTGAGTCTATTCATAACAACCCTTGAGATATAATAGAAGAGAGATTTGAGAGGTTGGAATCACATGTCACTGATATCAAACACACTATGAAACTCTTCATAACATCTCTACAAAGAAAGATCAGACCATTTAGGTTGGAGTCTTTAATTTAGAGATCAGATCGAACGAGAAATCGAGAGATAATGAATATCTAGAAAATGAGTCATGGAAAGAACCCATGAAAGAGTAGTCCAATTTGAGTGTTGTTAACCCTTCATAGTCCTTATTCAATATGGAAGTGGAAACATACATAAAGAAATACTAAGGTGATATAGATTCATTAAAATCGAATCATTGGCTGTAGAAAGTAGATGTTTATTTTAGCATTCACAATATATATGAAGAGAAAAATATTTCATTTTCTAGATTTAAGTTAGAGGGCCATGCTTTAACCCAGTGGGAAATCCATAAAAAAATTCTTTATATTCCAAGAACTAAGTGGGAGGAATTAAAAACCATCATCAACTTTCAATTATACCATATTGGGTATGTACACGGATGAATGGATATGATGGCACTACCTCATGTATAGAAAGGGATAGAGTGTACATGATTACACCCATTGAGTTCATAAAGATGGCCATCATGTTGGGTATCTCTCCCAAGAACCTGGATGTACTCACGCATCTTGGGGGTTTATACAGTCTTCTATGAAAGTAGGTGATTATGTTCAAGGTAAGGACAATGGATGAGGCATGTGCACATGCAGAGTACTTGGAAAACATATGCCAAAAGAAAGGGAAGTCAAGTAGTTCCAAGCATAAATATCATCGGGAAGCTTCCATGGAGGGTAAGAATAAGTGGAAAGTGGGGAAATATAATAATATAATAGTCACTACACCTCAGTAAAAGATCCCAACAAGCATTGTAATCATTGCAATGTTGATGGCCACACTATGGAAAAGTGTTGGAAACTACATCCATAGTTGAACTTGAAGAGCCCCAGGAAGGACATAAAGAAAAATAAACTTATAGACATAGATTAAAGAAATCATATTGGAAGTAGCTTCAATGTGGATGGAAATATTGTATTCACATCTATGCAAAATGAGGTGAATCTTAATATCCTTCATCCCCGAGAACAGAGGGATATGACCAAGATCTTTCACATCATGATTCATGTCAAGAAGACCAATATGGATGCTTTGTTCGACTCTGGATCATAGGATAATGTAATAGAAACAAATATAGTCAATAATATTGGTTTGGATATTCAACCAGTACCACTTCATCAAGGATGGGAAAAGCTTCATCATCAATGCACACAACTGATAATAAAAAATTTCACTGGTAAGTGTCAATCAAGCTAATAAATTGATTTGTTCGAGCAAGAAATATATTTTACTTTTATTAAGGGAAAATCATTCTGGTGAAGAGCCTTCAAAAGCAAAGACATCCTTGGAAGAGTTTACTATGGAGAGGAATCATGAATTGAAGGAGTTTCTAAACGAATACAAGGGAGTGTTCTAATGTTCAACAACACAAGTATTCCAACAAAGGACTAAAACCTTCAGTAACCATTCAAACAACCAAATCAAAGATAAACACATTGATATTTCGGCATAGTAAAACCCCTATGAAGAAACATCCACAACCCCAGCCAACGCGACCAATAAATTTGGGATGTGACCACTCACGCCCACCCTCTTACATGCATTCAATGTTTAGCTTTGGGAACACTCAATAAAAAATTGGAAGGTTCATATACAAATAGAAAATTTAGGAAAATTGGTTAAATTAATATACATGGGTATTTCCCCCTTGGACCCCTCTTGGCCATTATCCTAGACACTCCCCTTTCTTATGGATTAATTCATCCACCATCTCTTTTACATGTCCCCTTAGCAGGTGACATCACATTTTATTATTAAAGCATTGAAATGCAATTCACATATTACATCGCTTTGGTAGTAGCCACACTTATATCTACATAAGCATTAATTAAACTAGGGATTATAGTGGGGATGTTACATACATGTAACAAGAGCCCTAATTTTATCGTAATAAAATGATTCTCAACATTGGTTTTCTCTCTAGGGTTTTTCTAGGGGTATCTACCGAAAAATATTGGTGTTTATGCATGCATGATTTGGTTTCCTAGTTTATGCTTTCATTGCATGTTTAGTTGATTACTCAATTATGTTTTATATTCAATAAATAATTTATTTGAAATTAACTGCTAGGTATTCAATATATCCCTGAAATTACAATGCCTTGCGCTAGTGTATATTACGAGGGTCTTAACATTATCAAACAATTTTTATTTTTATAGATTATATATATCAATCTCTTATAGTGCAGTGTATAACTTATTTTTAAAATTTTCAACCTCATAAAAAGTTATAGAAGAAATAAAATACTTATGTATTTTAGGATTCTAATATATGTCAAGACAAACATAGATTAAAAATAGTAAATTGTAGTAATTTTTTAAAAATTATATATTTTCAATCTTCATAGTAGACTCTATATATTTTTGTATTTCCATCGACAATATATTTGTGTAGCGTATAGAAAAAACACACGCTAGAGTTTTCATTCCCACTAGAAAAGAATTGAAATGGAAGGAAAATGCACATGTTCTTAGAATTCACACACACTCTAATAAAAGGCATGCACTCTTGATAACATGCATGTGTTCTTTCTCCTAGGGTGTAGAACAGTCGATGATGGAGTGTATTGTTAAGGCACTCTGTTATGTAAAGTCATTGGTTCAAAACCCTCAACTAGCCTTGTGTGTCATGTGAGGGACCACATTGGCATGCCTGGGGTTATAGCGGTAGCAGTCAAATAACACGACCAAGTGTCACCTGAGTATGTGCTCGACTAGTTGTTGATTTCCCCAGTCAACAAAAAAATGTGTGCACATGTTCTTTGAATGTGTGCATGTTCTAGAGTGTGCACATTCTCCTTTTCCTATCTTTAACTCCTCTCACCTCCTTATGATGTCGTTTTATCTCCCTCTCTTTTTCTCTTCCCCCTCACCCTCTCTCCCTCTATTCCCCTCTCCCCCCCCC
>ML787362.1:78829-104447 GCA_009831015.1 Picea engelmannii
TACTTCATATGCGGCATATTTGAAGATCTGCATGTCAATCACTATCCTCATAAATTTGTACTCTTTGTCCACATGCACCCATTCGATCAATAATACCATTCCATCACACCTTGGGTATGTCCCATCTAAATAGGTTTTCACATAATATATTTGTCTCTCTGGCCCTATACACACGAGTTTATGAACAAAATATATAAATGATGTTGAAAATAGTATCAAAGATCAAAGAGCATTCATGAACAAGGTTTGATTGAAAAACATCATGAATGTATACATGTTTCATAATAATAACAAAATTATATGTAGTATCTACAAAAAAATGTCCTATGAATTGTGTTTATTCTCACATACCAAGGCTACATTTCTTAAAATATATTTAAGCCAAGTTCAACATTATACTCATTCTTGATTCTCTTATAAAATTCATTTTTTCTTTTTGGAAAAGAGGTTAATGTGGGGTTGATGGTCCCTCGAAACCTTTCTCAGTTTTAGTACATCCTTATGATTGGAAGAAAGTCTATAACTTGTTGTTATACAAGTATGAGATACATCCCCCTAACCTAGGTTGTAGAATGCACCCATTGATGCAAACCCACAAACATTCACATATATATTGTACTTATTGATCCTTTTGAGATTATATTTATCCAATTTATTTGATTCATAGCCTTCAAACCATGAAAACCATCTTTCTCTGAGTCATCCACATACTTATACAAATTCATCTTCTAATTCCTTTCAAAATAATACCTTGTGTTTAATCTATTTTAAATACCACCTCCCCATTTAGGAGGCTTTTGGGTCCCATAAAATCTTAATTATAATGAAGGTGGAAGCACATAAATTCCAAAATTGTCTCCAATCCCTATTCTACATCATATTCAAATGTACACTTCTTCTGGATTTTGTTGATTAGTTTCTTGGCCAATCATATATGTTCATTTCCCTTATGTTCCTTGTTGAAGTAAGTCCCACCACCTTTGACCAAGAAATATTTGTTTTCTCTTCTTCAAAAAAGTGCATCCCTATCCCATAGATAAGGGATTCCACGCACCACATTATAAGCTTCAAGTGGCACTGATCAAATGTTGCCTTATCTACAAAGAAATTTTAATGGAACACTAAACTTCAAAAAACCTCATAATTCTCATAAGTGAATTATTCTGCAACCAACTTAATGAACATGGATGTATATAGTCATATGTTTCCAAACCAATTTCAATAGCAAAATATGTATAAATTGGATTACATGAGGACAACTATTGAAAGGATCATTTACCTTCTTATTCTTCACTTGAGCGTTAACTTTGAATACTATGTTCCTTATTATCTTGTCCTTATCTCTTGGAATGAGACCTAAATAAGGCTCTCATCCACATTAGAGCTATAAATTCTTTCTCTTGACCTTCTATCTTGGTAGATTTCATTCCTAGTTTCTATAACTTGTACTATTTCAAATGTATTTGCTTATGAAGATTCCAACAATTTTCATTTGTGCATCCATCTATACGAAATCCTCACATTGTTCATTGGATTATTCTCCCTTTTTGGCCCATCCCTATAACATTTTTTTCTTTATTTTTTGGTGCCTATTCTTGAAGCATTTTTTCCCCATTTCATGCTTAGGTTGATATAAAGAGATTTCTTTCTTTCTCGATCTTTGTTTCTGACATTTGGACATTGTGATTCCCTTCAAATATGACTATGTAGACTTCCAAGATATTTCATTACTATTCCAAGTTATTTCATTGAGATACCCAATATGATCATTTGCTTTTGGAACTTAGACATGTAATCTTTAACACTTTTGGAACTTAGACATGTAATCTATGATAACAATTACTTATCTTTGTTGCTCAGATATGAACTCTAGAACTTTCAAGGAGATGGCTCTACTACTTTCCAAATAATGGCTTATATCATTGTCTCAAAATGTCATAAATCAACCATTTATATCTGTCACTTTGATGCACTAAGGATGTTGTTATAGGTGTGCCCAATTTATTGTTCAAGAACAAAAATATATTCTTCCCAAACATTATCTATAAGTGCAACCAAAATTTTGTTCAAGGATAGAGATATATGTTACTACAGGTGCGCTCAGATATGCCACAGACTTAGCCTCAAACTAGGTCTCCTTGCTAACTCAGTTTAGGCCTCAAATTAGGTGACCTACGACTGCTACAGAGATATATCAGACCAAAATTGGTTGTATCAAAATGAGAAGGATAGTATTATATTTATACTCATTCGTCACTATACTTTAGGGTCGACTTGTCCATCTAGAAATTATAATTTCCCATTATAACTTCTCTGTGGGGATGAATTTTCTTTTGGAGCATCATAATTCTACTTTATTATTTTTTATGGGTCCGACTTCTCCATTGGGATCTTTCTTGACTTGTTTGACATCTTCACATATAAGAAAATGTTATCTAGAAAGTGAATACCTCTTGTAACTACCAAAAACATCAAGATAGACAACCTCAATTGATAAAATAAAAAACATTTTTAAATTACATTCAAAAGAAACTAGAATTTCTTGAACACACTCTTTACATAGAAATTATGATGTGCTTTCATAACATAAAAAATTGGATTACAAAGATTTTAAGAGTATTTAACCTACTTGATTTCTCTCTTCCACATTAGTTTTTGAGCACATAATTCTCGATCTTTAGAAAAAATCTTGGATTGTACACTAGTTGAATTATAAATATCCCTTCTATTTTGTCTCTTTATGCTTTTATATAGTTGTTCGAAGCCCTATTTAAATATGGTTAAATGTATCAATCTTTAACTAAATCAACCCATTAGTTGCTTTGTTTAATAAAACCACAAATGAATTAGGTGACTATTATAATCACTAGTGAACTTTACATTATCCTTAATTTTTTCTCCAAGTCATATTTAAGTTGATTCTTTTAATAAAAAGTCATTTTTCATCATTAAAACATATTATTAACATATTAATATTAATAGTAATTTAATTTTAAGGTCACTTTCAAGTCAGATACTAAATTGGTGTATGAGACCTCCTTGCTTATGGGATAAGGGACTCCCTATGCGTAGCTATTTGATGACTAAAGTCTATGCAGATATATATACCCTACCCCCTTGTGTATTTGAACTTGTGATCTCTTAGGAGGAAACATGTGTTCTTAACCATTAAGATCCACTCAACCTGTCTATGGAAATGGAAAAGCGAATAGATATTCATACAACTCTTTCACATGCTTAATCTTATTTTTGGAAATATTTTTGTGATTGACTTATAATCTTTTTCAATACATTTTTGACATTTTTGTGGTTAATTTCACTATGGAAATCAATGTGGCTTTCTCTTGATGCTATAATAATCTATATATTAAAAACTTTCACTTAGTATGATATATTAGTCAATATATGCATATCATCTATTCCATACTTGGTTATATAATTCACCCATACATAAGCCCCACACATACATATAGTCTACCATGTAAGTATCGATCATGCAAATAAAAGATATAAATCATATAAATTGTTGAGCATATAATGATGAAGTATGATTCCATTCATTTTTCTTCATAAAAATTATTGGATTTTACTCTACCAAACTTCTAACTATCCGTTCTTTTTTGTCTTTTTTCTATTTTATAGATTAAATTATTGGATTTTAATCTACCAAACTTCTAACTATCCGTTCTTTTTTGTCTCTTTAATTTACTTTCCAAAACATATTTAATTTGGTCTCTTTAATACAAATTCAGCTTTAGTCACTTAATCCATACAAGACATTTAATTTGGTTTCTTTAATGCAAATTCAGATTTAGTCACTTAATCCCTATCACATAGATAATATTATAAATCATTTACAACACTATTTTACATACTTAGCCATCTGCTTGGATACTTTTTGTGACTAACCTCACTTACGATAATTGATGTGCCTTTATTGGATGCTCTATTACTCAAAATATAAAATATTAAATCACTTAGTGTGATATAGTAGTTATTATATACTTAATACACTTATTTTATATTCATCTTATTCTATACTTATGGATATAATGCACTTATAGGTAGGTCTAACAAACAAAGTGATTTAATAAGTGGACAAACTTAATTTTTTTAATAAGTGTTTTTTCTATTTACACAAATTTCCTCCGTAATGTACTCATATATAAGTACAACAAACAAAGTGACTTAATAAATGCATACTCAATCTTTTTTATAAGTTTATTTTTTTTAGCACACAAATTTTCACCATAATTTATTATTTTTCAGAAATTTTAGAAATTCAAGTCATGTTGAAATAAACCAAAAATAACTTAAAACAATGTTTTATTGTCAAAATTCCTATTAATCATGTAAAACTATAACTTCTAATTTTTTTAAATTAAAAAATAAAAATTAACTTTTTATATGTATTTATTAATTTAGTCTCACCTGCATTTCCCATTTTTATATTGTCTCACGACGGCCACAGTGTCGATCTCTCTGAGCATCATCAGAGCATAAGACAAAAGTATGGTTCTGTTTCTGGCTCTTAGTAAGAATCATAGCATGAAACTAATGGAGTATTTATGAAAACCCGTATGTACAGTCTGTTCAAAGCAGACATATTTCTTCAGACATATTTTTTAATTGTGTAGGAAATGAAAGATATGTTACAATGTTGGTTAAATTATGAATTTCATTCATAAATTATAAAATTGTTTTTGATTGACTTTTGTCCATTAGTCTTGGCTTCAATGATTGTTAAAATTGATTTTGATTGATTATTATGTCAATCAGAACAGAAAATAAGGGTACTCATATAAAATAAATCTACAGAAAACAAAATAATAGCTTCATTTAGTTTCATCTTATTAGGTGGAGCGATCGTAATTTTAATATGCTCTCAAAGCTGGGAGTATTCCGATGGCATTTGGATTTAGTATTTCTTGGTATAAAATTGGAAGGACCATTTAACAAGTAACACTATATGTGATGGGAAACACATTATTCACACAAAGGAATATAAGATGTACATGAGAAAATTCAATTAGAAGGTGAGGCCTAAGTTCTATTCTCTTTTCTTGAGTTATGAAAATAAAAACACAAAAAGGCTACTTAGTATGAATTGTGGCATGAACGGAGCTACCTATGACATTGTGTCCTCAATGGATACTACATAATCTTCTTCCATATTCTTCCTCCTTTGTTATTCTTTCAAATCCCACTCCTAGATTCTCTTCTCAACTATGGAACAAGTACAATGCCAAAAGAATGGAACCCCCTCTCCTCCTAGCAGTCTAGCCTCATAGTCATCTGCACAACATCATTTTCATGTACATCTGTTAGGTCAAGTAGGGAAGAACTATATATCCACACATGTGTATGAAGTTGGCTTGGTGGCTATTGATATGGATCATCTTCTTCGTCTTCTTTGAAAAGAGGGTTGCTCTTAACAAAGTCCAGTTTAGATTTTTGAAGAGTCTTTTGCTCAAGTTCATCATGAATATGTTGAATGTAAGTTTGAAGCGGTTTTACTTTGGCTTCCAAAACTTACAAACAAGTTAGAATAGACATAACAATTTCTTAGTCAGTTGTGACTTAATTCTGGAGTTGAAATGATCTTTGAGGTTTGGTCGACGCAATTTCTCTCCCCATATGTAGATATAAATCTTGAACCTATTCCTTTACCACAATATAGTGCAGTGCATCAAGAGAAATGGTAAACTTCCTATTTGCATTTTTTGCTTGACTACCTCTTTTGGCTCTCGAATAAAAGAAGCTAGTACACCTCTAGCAGAACCATGTATGAGTTCTTGAAGTGTTTATATTCTCGTTTGTTTCTTTGAGAAATGACGTGAAGAGAACAAGAAAGCTAAAGGATTCAAAGGAAAATCTATTGTCACTCATGCAAATGCAAAGGATTCAAAGGAAAATCTATTGTCACTCATGCAAATGCGTCTGCTAGTTTCATGTCTCTTGGCATATAAATTTCTCAAATAAAATGCATATAATCAGTTGCACTTCCTATTCTGCTAGAAGAATTTTGTATTAAATTATTGTCAAAAATGATGCCCCATCAAATACTATGCTCAAACAAAGAAGAGAAACTTCAAGTCGAGATTTACACATGGGAGGCAAGCCATTCATGAATATTTATGTTCAACATTTATCATGAACAAATATTCTATGAATCCTAGTGATACTTGCGAGAATACTACATGTCGATTTCCCTTCCATATCCACATTTTTTGAACATACCAAAGTTAGTAAGATTATCCATTTCTACCTGCAAATGTTCATTTGTGTATACTCCACCAGATTTCAAAGAAAGAAACTCGTAAAAATGATTATTGGGGGTGTATAGACCTATGTATTCTGCTATAGAAAAGTTCTACACCTAATAGCTTATAGTCAAGAATGTTGGAAAATATGAGAATGTTGAGTGTTTCCACCATATGCTTTAGTGTCCAACTTCCAGAGTTTTATGAGCTGATCAACTCTTCCACGGGGCTCATGACTCTATCAAAGTGCATTGGGAATTTAATGTTTCCCATGTTTGGAATTTCTTAAAAGAGGGAAAAAGGATCTCCATCAAGCAATGTCAATGGATGCACACCTTTTATGAAAGTATCAATTTTTCCATGAATCTCCAAGAGAGAGAGCTCTTTCAATTATGTCTTATTGTATCTCATTGCTTATCTTATTCCTCACCCGCCATCCAAAATATTCTGAAAATGGGTAGTTTCAACTTAGGATGGATCCTCATAGATCATATGAAAGTCGTAGAAATAGTAATAGCCACGGTGGGATACATTATATGCCATTATTTCATGTAGAGAGATGTTAAAGGTATTTAAATGTGGCCTCTTATGGGCATCTTTTTGTCACTTTTATTCCACATGAATTATGCATATGATTGGGCGATTCAAACCCTAATCCGTTGTGGGGAAACTTCACGTTTAAGGGTGTTTCAAGGGCCCATGTATGAGATTCAAAAGGACAAAGATGGTGTTTTCCAAGAGTAGGGTTACAACCATGAACACTCAAAGTTGAGACGAGCAAAAATAATGCTGCCTAGAGCTAAGAAGAATCTCGTGGACAAGAAATCCGTGTGATTTCCTTTTACTAAGAAACACCACTGACATACTAGGGATGAGGGGCATGAACGACCAAATCTATAGACTTGTAAATGATCATTCACATAAAGGATGATAGTTTAGTGCTCAAGGAATCAACGAGAGAGACTCTCTTGTAGAGGGATATACCACAAAGATTGTAGATAGGATAGCAGGAAGAAAAAAATAGACTGTCAGGTTGAAAAAGGAATGTTTATTCAAGAATGAATAAAAATACCCAAGAGAATAAACAAGGAGAGATGTTTCTAGACGCAAAAACATAGCTATGTAAAACTACCATAAATTGAATCAGTCCCTAAGAACTATAAAGCTCCCATACCATTATTAGAATGCATGAGATTGAGCTCAATGAGAAAATGTCATCTCATTAATATGATACACATGTAAATACATAGGCTTGACCTTTGGATTCATCTTCCAAGAGATCTCCTCGACTCTTGACAATGGTTCCTATTACTTGACTATTTATATTTTGTCAAGTGAGTAACCCTAATTGGTTATGTTTCCTACAGTCTAGGGTTAGGATTTTTGCATGCCTTAACCCTCAATTAGTGTTAGGTTTTTGACATTATAGAATAATTGAAATTCTAATTGTGTCTAGCCTGAATTTGTGAGTAATGGGGGCTAACACAACATCCACTCTGTATCGTGGTGGTCAACAAGGTGGGTCAACGTGCAAGAGGCATAACTTCTGCATACAAGCTCTGATTGAGGTGTTTTTTTCATTGTTGGAAATACATCAATGTGTAGAAAATTGTTAAGGGGATAGAAGTTGTTCTCCCAAATGCACCCAATGACATTGTTTTTCCCCAAAAGTGTCATTTTATGCCTCAAAATAGCTACGAAAGGTTCCAAAACCTAAATTCTCAAAATGTTACCTAATGTGATGCCAACATATCCATTGGTCCTCTACATACCAATTAGGGTAAAATTATGAATTGATGAGGGTTTTGAACACCTCCCTCTTACTTACCAATGAATCACTCTCTATCCTAAGTGTTTCTATGTGATTTCCCCGCTAGGTTAGTGAATGGACTTCTAGTTTTAGTCGAGAAAATGAAATTTTCTTCTCTTCATCTATATTATGGACACTCAGATACACTTCTAATTGTTGAAACCAATGATTCAAATTAAAATCATTAATATCACCTTGGCAGGGATTGATGTCCATGATCACTTCCATTTTAAGAAGAGGTTGTGAAGGATTGATGACATTCAAACTTGGTTGCTCTTTTTTAGGCTCTTTTTTTTATTCCTTTTTTTGGGTCTTGATTATCTCAAAATTGATCCAAATTTGGAGTTAGATCCACCAACCTCCTAAAAAAGTTTTGAAATTATTTTCTAGATTCACCATGAGGATGGCCATGTTGCGAGAGATACAAACAAAATTCTTTTCCAACCTCATAAATATCTCTTCTACTACATCTCGGGAGTTTTTATGAACAAAATAATCTACCATGGCTAGGGTTTTGTGACTCCCTTCTTAAGACAATTCCTAGTTACTACAACTTTCCACAAATACCCATAAGACAACTTCTCTAATCTATAAACTCTCATGGATATTCCACTGGAATAATTTGTCACAATAGTTCTTGTAAATATCTAAAATATTTGATCATGTAGGTTTATTTCCTTAAATCGTTGATTTATTATCGCAAAGGTATTGCTCAAATTTATGAAAATAACTAAAATACAAAAATGAGAGAACAAGCAAATAAACACACCATCCACTGAAATTAACAAAATATGTATTTTGGGAAACTCAAAATAAGAGAAAACCTAGCTAGAAGGTGAGACCTATGCTCTGATATTTTTTCTTCAGTTATGAAAATGAAAATACAAACGAAGGGGAACTCCCTATGGAGTTTCCACTTAGTATCATGGTGGTCAACAAGGTAGTTCAACTTACAAGAGGCATAACTCACGCATACAAGTTATGATTGAGGTGACTTTTGCAACATTTGAAACATATTGATGTAGCATCAAAGGATTGGGAGTTATGATCATAAATTTTTGACCCCAAAAAATTCAATTTGATACCTCAAAATGGATATGGAAGGGTTCATAACCCAAATTTCCAACATGGGCCTACCACTAAAATGGGCCTTGCAAGCCAATTTTTCCATATTTTCCTCCAAGAAAGTACCAAGACAAATGACATTATATAATTATCCAATCCTAATCATAACTCCCCATTAAGGGAGGATTTTGCTCCATAAAATAATTTACTAAATGAGGTGAGGAAATGTTTCCTTTACCTTCTCCATGGAGTACCATTTTTCCTTACCTAAAAGTTGCCCTGCCAAAGTTCATGTTGCCCCTGTGTAGTAGTTTTGGACTGACTTTGTAGGAATTTTCACCCACCTTCTCCAATACTTCAAAGATCGATATTGCATAGCCTAGATCTTCTTACGAGGACCTTGCAACATTTCCTTATTCAAATACAACCAAACTTTTTCTCCCACCTTGAATGTTTTCTTAGTTCTGAATGTTTTCTCATTTTTTTGTTGATCATGTTGGGACTTATACCTTTATTGTGAATTTTTCAATGTCCTTTGTACTTGAAAATGGGCTTGCCTAATCTTTTTGACAAATTTATTTTCTTTCAAAGTTTCTCCCATGATGTCTTATCTCACTTCTCCTTTTTATCCATATACAAAATTCAAGTGTGAAGGTGGAAAAATCCCAAAGAAAGTTTCAAATGGGAAATTACCGGTAGACTTATTGACTACTTTGTTTTAAGAGTGTTGAATATAGATTAAATTTTCATCTCAAGTCTTTGGATGCTTCTTATTATAGCCCCTTAAAAACTGAACCAATTCCATATTGACTACTTCAACATAGTGTCCATATTTTCCCAAAGTGTAATCCAAAAGGCACTAAGAAATATGGTATCCGTGTGTAAGATGATGCTCCTTGGTATCCCAAATTGCACCTAGATCTATTCAATTAACATGTATTTTTCTTTTTATCCTTTGTTGGTATTTTTCAAGGAATAAGAATTCACATCTTTTTGAAGCTATCAACCACCACAAATAGATACTAGTCATTTCCCTTCTTAGTTGTTGGAAAACCACCTAAAAAATCCATGGAAATGCTTTCTCTAGGTCAAGTGGGTATAGTTAAGGGATCATATAAACATTTATTTGTATTGATGGGCTTGTTGGTACAACAAAATATGCAGCATATAACATATTGAGCTACATCTTCTTGCATTTTGGGCCAATACACATACTTTGTAATTTCGAAACTATCTTCCCAACACCAAAATGTCCTACAACCTTGGAGGTGTGAGCCTCTTTGATAGTTTGCATTCTTTCACATTTAGGGACATAAATATTGTCTAACTTGTAGATAAACCCATTATAAATATGATAGCGAGCCTTACTGTCACCTTATTCTACTCAAACCTAGTTCTATAAAAATTGAAACTATTCTTTAAAGTCCTCATATTCAGTGTACGCCTATTTGTATGCATCATTGGTAAAACGCTTCATGTGCATAATTGTTCCCAAATATGTAATATTGTATGTGGGTGTATTTGAATCCATTCTTAACTTTTATGATTAGATGAAATTGCCACAAAAACCTTTTCCACTTGTAATGTTTGGTCTCCTAAAGATTACTCTGGGCCTACAAATACTACATTGGATAATGATTAGTGTGGATAATGGTTTCCTTCCCCATCAAATAGTGCTTCCACTTGTTAACATATTGAACCAAGGAATATAGTTCCTTATCATATGTATGGTAGTTCAATATTACCCCATAAAAAATTTCAGAATGATAACATACCAACTTACCACCCTACATCAATATTTCTCCCATATAATATTCACTTGCATTTGTCTCCAATTCGAAGGGATTATGAAAGTCAGTAAATGAAAGGAATGGTGCTTGATTGATATTCAATTTCATCTCATAGAAAGATTTATGTTTATTCTTTTCCCACTATAAACTATTACCACTAGTTGTTCTGGAATGGAGTGGCATAACTGCCATTGAAAAGGATGCTATGAAATTCCATAAGTACTGCATTTCCCAAGAAAATCTCCTAACTTCAGTGGAATTAGTAGGAACTAGCCACTTGAGGATGGCTTCCATATTTGAGGGATTTGTCTTGATCTCCCCCTCATCAATCATGTACCCCAAACACACTATTGAATGCAAATAAAAATCACATTTCTTAAGGTTATATAGTAGTTAATTCTTTTTCAATGTCTCCAATACCTACATGAGATGTGAGATGTGCTCTTACCATGTACAGTTATAAATCAATATGTCACCCAAATACAATGTTACAATGAATCTAAATAGGGATGAAATACATCATTGATAAATCACATAAATGTAGCTCTTTCATTATATAAACCAAAAGGCATGACCAACCATTCATAGAAAAATTTCCTTGTCTTGAAGGTGGTCTTCCAAGTGTCTTGTTATTTGATGCATACTTGGAAGTATCTTGATTTGAGATCCAACTTGTTGAAGTACTTGGCATGTTGTGTCCAATCTAACAAATCATCAATGTTGGGAAGAGAGTATTGATTCTTGAGTGTGATATTGCTCAAATATCTATGGTCAATACACACTCATCAATTCCCATCCTTCTTAGGTACTATGATGATATATGACCCACAAGGTGAGGTGCTTGGTTGAATTACTTCCTCCTGTATTAATTGTTGTAAGTGTTTCTTCACTTCATCTACTTCTATAACATAGTGTCTATAACATAGTATCACTCACTCATTCAATCATCCAGAGAACAAGTTTGGTAGCTACAGTTGGAGAAGAAGGAAGAGAAAGAGGCTCATTACTTGGGAGAGGATATTCTATAGTGTTTGGTTTATTGGCTTGGCATTGTATTGGATATCTATATTAAGGAAGTTTTTGTTGGGTTTTCACCCCCATGAGGGTTTCCTAGGATAAATGATGTGTCTCTTGTGATTTTGTTTCTCTTAGTGATCCTATCTATGCTATGGTTATCTAGTAAATTGAAAAGAAACCTAATAATAGCTTAAACTCTAATAGTGGTAACATTTTAATCTCTTGAAACACTCCCCTATACACCGGAAACAAATCCTCCAACTTTTATTTTTTCTCTTTAATACATCCCTCGAGGTATTCCATCACTCTTACCAATTCATGATGTGGATAATTCTCCCTTAATAAAATAAATGCATACTTCTTACTAGAATTGATCGTGTTTTTGTTAGCACTTATGAGAGAGATATTTGACTTACCTTTGTGTTTATTGATGATGTAATATTTACCATACTTGATCAAGATGTGTTTATTTTCTCTCCTCATGAATATTGCATCCCTCATATACATGTAGGGGCTCCCTAACACTACACCACAAAAATCAAGGAGTACTACATCTAACTCCACTTCATCCATAAAATCTACACTTAGAGAAAACTTGATCTTACACTATTTCATGACCTTGAGCATTGCATACATTTTTACCCATACCAATGGATGCGGGATAAGATGATCATGAACTTCCAACCAAAGCGTGCTGACCAAATTAGCTGCTATAAGGTTTTCCTATGAACCAAAATTGAATAGATAATCTACCTTGGTATTCTTGACTCATATCTTGATATGGAAGAGTCTTGACATCTTGTTCTCTTCCTTGTGATGAATCCTACTTAGATTCAATTCCATTTACAATAAGGTTTAGAAAATATTCTCATCCACCTCCAAGATTCTCTCTGTTGATACTAAGAGTGGGGGGGAGGGGGCGGTGAATTAGTATCAAGTACAATTTATCACCTTTTACAAATTTATTTTCCATGAAATAATGTATTCAATATATAATAAAGAGTGGTAGAAGAAATACATAGTGAACAATAGATATACATGGAAATACACTAATTTTTTTTTCTTATATAATAAAATATTACATTCAAAGGAAGCTACAACTTCCAATATTTTCCAGCACCCACTGGAAGGATCCTCCAACCTCCTAGTTTATAGGCTCCAACCTAAAGGAAGCTCCAACTCCCTGTATTCTTCATATCCAACTAGAATGAGGATACAACCCCATTTCCTTGCCCCTTCCTTCAACCATTGAATATATTAGAGAGAATCAACCTTCGTATATAAAGTCTAGGTCCACATGTAAAATCCGACAATCACATAAAAACCTTGTAATGATGCCAAAGATTCTTCAAGAACAATATGTTGCTTGGACACCTTCTGTAATTATTTGCTAGTTGTTGAATTAATATAGATCCTTTCGTGACAGATACTCGGAAACTGGTGGGGCCTCACGTGAAAAGGCTAGGTATACCTTTGAGGGCCTCATGGGACACTATATGCTCAACCAAAGAGGGACTACTAAATCAGTTGCTTTTAGAAAAACCTCCTCGCACTTGCAATTCCTACCTTCCTCACAACTATAACTATGATTCCTATTGTGTCTTTGCTACCAAACTTGTGTGTATAAATGATTAGCTTGGATGATGAGAATGAGAGTTTCTTCAATGTGTATATATACCCTTCAAGCACTTCCTTTTATTGACTTCAAGGTGTTAGGATATTTAGACACTTAGGAGTTAGTTAAGATCTACTTGGTCTAATGTCTCGTTAGTTAAAAGTGTGTTTCTTTAGTATGCATTAGTATACATTTGTAGTTAGGAAATCCGACGGCCATAATATGTTCCCGACATAGAGTGATCTAACGGTTCATATTCTCCTCGATCTTAACGACCATTGATCTGTGGCTTAAAATTCGATTGTTCCATGATCTCTATTTAAAGAGCATGGAAGGTCATTGGTCGATGATCGATTGTGAGAAACTCTCTTGTAAAATCTCTCTGTAATCTTTTTCTTTTACATTAATAAACTTCTCCAAGTAGCCACGTTGGTTGGGGTCGTGGATGTTTCCCCGTAGGGGTTTTACCATGTGAAAACATTGGTGTGTTGATCTTTGATCTCATTATGTGAGTGGTTACTGAAGGTGTTCATCCTCTGTTGGAATATCTGTGTTATCAAACATGGTATCAGAGCCTGTTTGAAGACCCGCTCCTGTTGTAGATCAAGATTGTGAAGTCGAGTTGCCTCATCTCCATTTTCTGTCATTTTCATACTTTTTTGGGCTGAGAGGACTATTCCATTGCATTCAGAGCACTCGTTTCATTCAAGAACACCTTTCGTTTCACTCGAAAAGGTTTCTGTTTGCCCAAGATACGACCATTACAGTCATATCCAGAGGTATACAGTTTGAATATGCATTTTAAATTTTTTTGTAGAGTATCACTTTGGTTTTATTTCGGTTTTGTATTATTTATTTCTGGGTTTCTACTCTTTAAGATCTGTGTATGTTATTTTCCCCGCGCATTGTGTGATCTCAGGAAATCAGAAACAGATAGGAAAAGGTGCATCTTCTGGGCAAGCTAACTGATATACCCTTGTTGTCATCGAGAAGCGGATTTTTTTTTCTTGTGTGAAAAGAGTTTTTTTTAGCACGATCTCCAAGGCCGTCAACAACAACAACCCAATCCTCCTTCTGAACATTAAAATATGTTTTGCTAGACCATTTGGTTAAAAGTTGTCTTATTAAGTAAGAGGTCTTGAGTTCAAGTCTCTCTTTTGTTACCTTTTTTGAAAAAGTTCATGCTAAAATTGGAAAGTGTATTTTACTTCAAGTATAAAAGTGAATCACTATAAGTAGCTTTAATATTTTGTTTTAGAGTTATCTATTTTTCATGTGGCCTTTCTTTGTAAAAGTGATCCCCATTTCTCTTTATAAAATTGGGTCACTTCATAAAGCAACATACACTACCACGTGGTCCCTTGGTTACCATTTATGCCTTTTTTTAAAAGGGCATAACTCTCACATCCAAAGTTCGTTTTCAGTGCTGTTTTTTTTTTTAAAACCGCATAAATTTTCGAGATCTTTCCATCCAGATCATCATTTTTAGTTTTTAAATCCATATTATATGCATATTTAATATGTCTTATACAAGTAATCTCTTACTTACTATCACCAACTACTTCCAATGGAAATCCCATATGGAGGATTTATTAAGAAGTAAAGGCTTGTACCAGATTAGCTTGGGAAAGGAAACAACACCCACTGATGTTGATAAGAAATCCAAATGGGATAATAGGAATGACGAAGCATGTGGATTAATCAGAATGCCCATCTCTCATGATTTATGGTTTCACCTTCAATCAATTGATCAACCCAAAGAAGCTTGGGAGAAGATTGAATGTGCTTGGTAAACAAAATATTATTCGAGCACAACAGTTAGAAAATAAATGACTCACTTTAAGTCCAAATGATTTTTCTTGCATTGAAGACTATCTATCTAAGTTTGAAACACTCAGAATTTTATGTGAAGAATGTAAGATAAAGATAGAAGAAGAGTGTTGCATCTATCTTATACTTTCTAAGCTAGGTAGTGCATATTATTGTTTGTATCTACCTTTTATGCCATGCAAGAGGCTCTAGGGGCAGCTTATAAAAAACCCAGTCTTGAGAACTTTTGTGATGCTTTGATTAGAGAGAAAGATAAGCTTGTACAACTTGGAGTGATCACCACTGCAGGTACCTACAACAAAGCCTTAGTTGTCCATCAGAAAGATAAACCCAAGAATACCAAGAAGCAACATCCTCACCACAACAGAAAGCAATATAAGGGTCTCAAACCCACTCAGACGACTTTCGCTCCTAATGGTGACAAAGGAGAAAAATATAAAAGTAAGAATACTGACAGACATTGCAACTTTTGTGATAAAGATGGTCATGATGAGTCCAAATGTTTCAAGAAGATGGAAAATTTAGAAGCAACGATGAAGAAGCACAACATTCGTATTGATTCTACTTCTTCTTCTTCTTCTTCTCATGGACATGCACTTTCTGCTTCTAGTTTCTCCTTCAATACAACTTCTACTTCTCCTTCTGATGAGTGGCTTATTGATTATGGAGCATCTTATCATATGCCTAAGGATAGAGACATATTTTCTTTTCTAAATGAATGTAACAGTAATAAAATATTTGTTGGTGATGATAGATCTCTTAGTGTTGAAAGATCTGGAACAATTCAAGTAGAAAACGGTCATTTCAATGATGTATTATGTGCTCCAAGTATTTCTTGTAACCTTCTATCAATATATCAAATCACTGATTCAGATGAAGGTAAAACCGTAGATTTTTCACCTCACCAAGTTGTAATCAAAGATCTAAAAGATCCTAAACATGTTCTTGCAACTGGAATTGCTAATGATATTACCAGGTTGTACAAATTTGACAACATTGGGTCATCATATATTTCATCAGTTTTTGTTTCTCATAGAAATGACTAGAGAAAACTTTGGCATGAATGGTTTGGTCATCTAAAATATCACTCATTGCAACAGCTATGTAATCAATAGATGGTGACTGGTCTTCCTCTTGTTTCATACAGAGATGGTGTTTTTTCCAGTTGTGTTCTTGGCAAACATCATCGGGACAAATTTGACAAGCGTGCCTCTTGACACGCCTTGGGCCCTTTGCAACTTGTTCACAATGATTTGTGAGGTCTGCTTTCTTCTCCTTATTTTTCTGGGTGCAAGTATTTCTTAACTTTTATTGATGACTTTTCTAGACATACTTGGGCTTACTTCTTAAAACTTAAGAGCGAAGATTTTGACAAGTTTTTGGCCTACAAGGCCCTTGCAGAAAAACAATCTGTACATCAAATTCAAAAGTTAAGAACAAATAATGGAGGCGGATATGTGAACAATAATTTTTCAAGTTACTGCACTACACAGGGCATCCAAATGCAACAAACTGTTCCATATACACCACAAAAAAACGGTGTTGTTGAGAGAAAGAATCGCACATTAAAAGAAATGGCTAATTGTATGATCCAATCTAAGGGATTAAGTCTAAGTATTGGGCGGAAGCAATCAAATGTGAAAATTGCATAGTCAATCTCATTCCCACAAAGGCTCTTAAAAATATAACATCGGAAGAAGCTTGGATTAAAATTAAACCAGATGTAACTCACTTTTGTGTATTTGGCGATATAGCATGGGCTCACATTCCTGATGAGAAAAAGAAAGCATTTCAGCCTAAAAGTGAGAAGTGTATATTTGTTGGTTATTCTGAAGATGTCAAAGGTTATAGACTTCTTCAACCACATTGTAATGAAATTATTATTAGAAGAGATGTTAAATTTGATGAAAATATTTTGTCCTGCGAGCCTAATTCGATGTGTGTACCTTCTTTGGCCTACAAGCCTAATTAGGCGGTTGTTCCCTCTTCATCCTACGATACATCTTCGACTCTTTTGTTCTAGTTTCTTCTTCAGATGATGACAGTGAAGATGAAAATCCACCTCCGCCTGCTCACCTTCCTCTAGATGAGTCCTTTGAACCTGAACTAGCACCATCTCCACCACTTCCTAGATAGGTCCATTCAACATGAGAAGCAGTTGGTGATCTTGTATGTGATCCTTTAGATGAACGTCGAACATGTTCACAGTTCCAACGAGCCTCTTCTATTTTGGCTCAAGTTTCAAAAAATCATGATCCAGAGACATTTGCAGAAGCTTCAGGTCATCCAGATTGGGATATAGCAATGAATGAAGAGTATCGTTCTTTAATGGAAAATGATACTTGGGATATTGTACCTCTTCCAAAAGGAATAAAACTTGTCAGATGTAAATGGGTCTACAGAACTAAGTATTCATCATATGGAAGTGTTGAAAGACACAAGGCTCGGTTTTCCCTTGATGCCTCACATAAATGGGAGGTCCATCATATGGATGTTAAATCCGCCTTCTTGCACGAAGATTTGCAAGAAGAAATCTACATGGAACAACCTCCTGGATATGGCCAGAATGACTCTAGCCTTTTTTTTCACCTTAAGAAATCTCTTTAAGGTCTCAAGCAAGCTCCCCGATCTTGGTATGCCAAAATGGATAGCTTTCTTATTGCCACTAGATTCTCTCGATGCCATTTTAATCCTAATGTCTATACCAAGAAAGTAGAAATTACTTTATGTTGATGACCTTATCCTTACTGGTAGTGACTCAAAAATTTTAAACCATGTGAAAACCATCCTTAAGAAAAAATTTGAAATGACAGACTTAGGCTTTTTGCGCTATTTCCTTGGCCTCCAAGTTTCACAAACCAATGAAGGAATTTTTCTTTCCCAGTCTAAGTATGCTTGTGACTTTCTTCATCACTTTCACATGGATGATTGTAAACTAGCCCCTTCTCCCTTCCAGTCTAGAGTCAAGCTTACTGCCACATGTACTTCTCTCGAAGTTGATGCCACCTTATACCATCAGTTAGTTGGTAGCCTCTTATACTTGACTCATACCCGTCCTGATATTTCCTTTGTTGTTGGTCTTGTTGCCCAGTATATGAAAACACCCCATGAAAACCATTGGAAAGTAGCTAAAAGGATACTTTGCTATGTATGTGGTACAGTTCAGTTCGGGATACATTACAGTTCAGGGGGGACTCCTTTATTGGTTGGTTTCACTGATTTAGAGTGGGCTAGTGACCTTGATGATTGGAAGTCTATTGCAGGTTATGTTTTCAGCCTTGGTTCAGGACCTGTCACTTGGGCCTATAAGAAACAACATGCTATTTCACTTTCTTCAGTAGAAGCAAAGTACCGAGCAACGGTAAATGCAAGTCATGAAGCTTGTGGCTTCGACAGATCCTTTCAGAGTTTGGATTCCAGCAACAGCATCCGCCCAGCCTTTGGTGCGACAATCGGAGTTCCATCAAGCTCACCAAAGACCCAGTTCAACATCAATGTAGAAAACACATCGAGATACACATGCACTTCATCAAAAATCTCATTCATGATCAAGTTATTGAAGTGCTCTTTTTCCCTACGGAAGATCAAGTTGCATACATTTTCACAAAGTCTCTTGTAGAAGTGAAGTTTTCCAAACTTCGATCTATGTTAGGAGTTTAGGGAGTTGTCATTAAGGGGGTACAGGCTCTAATGCCTCCTTCCTTCTTCTATTGTGTCACCATTGTAAATCCTTCAATCCTATCCCGAGTTGTTCTTAAGGGGGGATGTTAGGATATTTAGAGACTTAGGAGTTAGTTAATATCTACTTGGTCTAATGTGTTGTTAGGTAAAAGTGTGTTTCTTAATGTGTTTCTTTAGTATGCATTTGTAGTTAGGAAATCCGATAGTCACAATATGTTCCCGACATAGAGTGATCCGACGGTTCATACTCTCCTCGATCTTAACGGCCATTGATTTTTGGCTTAACACCTGATTGGTCCATGATCTCTATTTAAAGAGCATGGAGGGTCATTTGTCGATGATTGATTGTGAAAAAATATCTTGTAAAATATCTCTATAATATTTTCCTTTTGCATTAATAAACTGCTCCAAGTAGTTGCGTTTGTTGGGGCCATGGATGTTTCCGCGTAGGGGTTTTACCACGTGAAAACATTGGTGTGTTGATATTTGATTTGGTTATGTGAGTGGTTACTGAAGGTGTTCATCCTCTGTTGGAATACTTGTGTTTTAGAACACAAGGATGACCTATCACTTGTTTATTTACAACACATTTATTCTTTAATTGACTTTAGGCCTGACTTGTAACTTTTTGTTTTTCAATTCACATGGTCATATCTCCTCAATCGTGAGGAACCATGTGATGTGCCACCTGCCATTAGAAATGACTTGATAAGGGCTATCAATCCATGAGGGATTTGAATGTATTTTCAATGTCTTTTTTCATCTTATTCTTCAAGCAACTTTGGGCTTCTTGAGGGCTTCTTTTGGGGTTGACATAAATGACAACCAATTTTCCAACAATCTCCCCCTTTATCATTGATGGCAACACTCATGATTCCTCTATCATCCTGCTCTCCCCCCGTCATCATGATCCCAATATTTTTTTCCCTCTTTAACATAAATGGAAAAGGGTGACTCTTTTCTTTTAGGATGCTCTCTCTGAACACATAGTGCTCAATAGTACTTCTCCTTTCTTTTATGTCTTCTTATCCTTTCTTTATTTTTTATGGTCCTTGGAGCTCTTTTGTGTGACTTCAAATTTCTTTCCCTTCTCTTTGTCTAGGATGTATATGTTATTTGGTATTTATTTTTTTCGCAACCAATATTCCTAAGTCTTCTTCTCTCATTTCACATATTCGGGAGTCAAACTTAAGATTGTATCCTTGATCACATATTTTACCAACACTGAGGATATTTAGCTTCATATCTTCAACTAGTTGGACATTTTCTTCTTTTACAATTTCACTTGCAATATTTACTACAACTTTTACAAGTATTTTGACAGAGGAGTCATCTCCAAATGCAACACTACCACTTTTTCTTTTTTCTAGGATGATGAATTTTTTTTGGTCCCCAGTCATGTGTGTTGAGCACCCAATAGCCATGTACCATTCATCTTATTATTTTTATTCATAGATCAGTGTTATTCGACAATATTCCTTGTTTGGATTGTCTTTCCTTTTCCATATTATTGTAACATACCCACTACCTAAAATCAAACCTTTTTCATTGATTTCTCAACGATGAGAATCCCCGAAGCTCGCAGCAGCGAACTGCCAAACCCGATGCACTTGTCACGAATTCTTTTCACGTGTCGGTGACATTTCCCAATGATAATTTTGGGTTTCAGGGTTTCATGATTCCCGCTGACAAGAGTTCCTGTCCTCTTGAATCCTCGAACTTTGACTTGCCGATGCGCTCCTTTCGGCCTTAGCTCCTCCTGGCTAAATTCTGGTCCATGTGACCACTAATTCATAAGACCGCAGCCTTATCCTTCCTTTGGGGTTTTTGGCTTCAAAATCCTGATGTGCTCCAACTCCCGTTAGTCCTCCAGGCTAGACTCCTGGCCCACATGACCACTATCTCACAAGATCATAGCCTTGTCTCCCATCGGGGTTTCGAACATAGTAATGTCGAAATGCATAAACATTTTGTCCTCAGAATCCCCGATATCCCGATATGACGTCAACTTTTGCTAGTCCCCTGGGTTAGACATTTTGGTCCACAAGACCTCCCTCTATATGACCGCAGTCATACCACCCATCGGGCTTCGGGGTTTCAAATGTTGAAATGAATTTGCCCACGGGATTGTCGATCCCTTGAATCCCGATTCTCCACTATGCTGACAGCTTGCCCACAATGGAACTTTCCTCCTCATCAGGGTTTCGGACTTCGTGATTCCGAATTGCATAAACACCTTATCACCGAGATTCCCGATATCACAATGACCCAAATGCCGATAGACTACTTCCTGTCGGGACCTTCCTCAATGGCTCTTATTGCTGTCGCGCGTCCTCCTCTGATGGACGGTCCTGGTTAACTCTCGGGATTTCGTGACTTCTGATGTCCTGGATGCCTCGTCCCTAGGAATCGTGAAATGTCGAACTCCGAATCCCTTCAGATATTTGACACGCATCCCAAGTGAATGGATGGTTTAGATCACTCCTCGCGTTTTCGAGACTTCTGATGTCCCAACTTTCACAACCTCAGGAACTCTGATTTCCTGAATGTCGATATCCCAATGTCTAGTGCCCGAATCTCTGGAATGGACGATCACGTGAAATGCGTCCTCTCTCATATAGATGGCCCAGATTTGTGCCAGGGTTTTCAAGGTGGACTTACCCGATCTCCTGTCCACGGGAATGTCGATATCCTGACTCCCGATGCCTCTATCTCCGCCACGTGTCTCCACTAATGGACGATCCAGATCGTTTCCAGGTAATTTCCCATGGAGATTCCTGATCTCATGTCATCGAGACTTCCGATTTCCTGATACGTGAAACCCTGATGAGACAACCCTCCTTTCAGGATTTTTCCTTCTATTCACGAGCTTAACACTCGCGCAACTTTTGTCAGATCCGATGGCTGACGAGTATCAGCTCAATATCTAATGGCTCAGATCTGTCCCACCTCGCACATTTTTCCACTACTTCATGAATGTGGAAAGATCAACGGTACAAATGTTCTCATGGACCTTGGGGGTCCACGATCCCGATTTCCTCGCTATTCACAAAGATAGAGGGAAATGGGGGCAAGGTACATAACGCCCTTGTTTCTTTCGTAAATCTAATAGTTGTGAATGGTCATGGATCTTCCAACAGAATCTCATCCGTCGATCGATACTTATCCCTACGCTGCTACTTCGGGATTTTAAGAGGGTCGTATCTCCTCATACAGAGTTACTAAGGCTTTATGCCTTCACATTTACCTTCCGGGTTCTTGAGGGGTTATTCAAGGAAGGTATTTCTATGGGGAGGTTCACCCAGGGTATTATCTAAGGCAGATAAGGGTATCATCCTCCCGAGAACCAGTCATGAAGTCTAAATAAGATCAGTACGCCTATAAATAATGAATTTACGAGGACACAAGTCATACATAGTCTTTCCATATAATATACAACTACTAGTACTGATCGAAATACCACACAGACATTCTTATAATGAAAACATTCACAGTTCCACAGCTTATGAGCATAGCTATCAAAATACACATATTTCAAGGTGCCAGAGGCAGAACACTTATCAAAAATAGCACCAAGGTTCAGTAACTGCTAAGAGGGGTGCTCTTTTCCACCCAACCGTAGGCATAGCGACTCCCAACAGATTTACCACTAGCCACCCCCAAGCTGAGACCACAATGTTGTGAGAATGCATCTCTCTGTCTGCCAATGACTAGGAGTGAAGGTTGCAATCCTTCCTCTCTGTTATCACTCACTCTGCGTAATGCCAGAGTTCCTCTCGCGTCTCCCCTCAAAATTGCTTCTACCTCACGCCTTATCCTCTTGCAAGGTTGCGTGTGGCACGATTCCCCTCACATCTGATTAGGCCTGACGGCTCTACGGATAGGTGGTTCACCTCCCCATCCCTCATTAAGCCATCAACCCGCTAGCCTACAAGGCATTAAATTCAGGGCCAGCGAGCCGCTTTTGGTTCTCCAGGCCAATGGAGTCCAAATACAGTATTCATTCTCAATGGAACTTAGTGCCACCTTTCCAGGTGCCTTCCACCGCCATCGTGGTCTCTTTTTCTGCACATCCCCTCTCAGCAGTCCTGCAATATAAATTCTTGATGTTATTTACATTCATCGACCTTCTTCATAAGGTCCATTCACATCATACATTCACATTTTCATCATTCTTTAGCATGGCAATTCCTGTATTAGGATTAATTACAAATTTGGGGGAAACAGGGTGTTACAATTCCCTCCCCCTTAAAGGAACACTGTCCTCAATGTTCTTTCTCAAAACACATGTCATTCCTTTCTTATTCGGCCACTTCATAAGTCTTGATATTCTTCATCTTCCTTCCATAATTCCTGGACAACAAGCACATTAATTCACAATTTTGTGCAAAAACATTTTACTGATATTCAAATTTCAAAGAAAAAAAAAGAAAATTTCATACTCTTAGCACAATACTTATCTGTGCAGTTTATGGATCTATATCCACATGGTAATTTTTTCATCCATGCTCATCTTCCTCCTTTACGTACCCATAGGATGCAAAATTCCAATTCAATAGCTCACAAGAGCCATCATAATTTCATTTTTCTTTCCAAGGTTTTTTTTTTGGCATGGGAAACTACCCACTACGTGCATTACCCCAGTAGTTTCAAAAATAATTAAAGTCTCCTCTTCATTGCGGTCACTCACCCTCCAGGCCCAGGCTCAGGCATCCCCTTCACTGTTATACAGTCCCTCGGGCGATCCATATTGCCCTGCCAAGGTTTTCTCACATAGGAAGGATTTTAGAGGCTCTATCGAGTCTTACAGTCGAGGCATCCCTCGGAATTGCTCTGCCGAGGCATCCTTCCAGCTGGTGTTACCTCAACACAATTTTATTTTAAGCAATCATGACTCATCACAGGATTTTCATGGCTCAGTAGTAGTCATGTTCATCATCTTCAGTTTTAACAGCCTTCATTTGTTCCCTTCTGAACATGTCTTTTCTTCTCACCTGTATCACAGGTATACAAAATTCATGAGACATCATTATCAATTCTGGATTTCAAAATTTTATTGCAAACCTGTCACCCATAGATTTGTCCATTCTCATGATTTGTTTTCATATTTGTTCTGCACAGGAACCAAATTCGTAATTATGGGACTTTCCTCCCCATAATGGTTTGGCTCAGTAGGCAATTGGACTTCATTATGGGCTTACAATGCTGCCATATCCAAGACCCCTTTGCTTCCTGCACTTTCAACTTCAATCGACCAAACAACTTGTTATCTTTTCCATGCATATACATTTTGTTGCACCTTTACCACATCGTCATAACAATCTTAGAATTGTGCACACTTAAATGATTAAATTACTTCCTTAAAAGGATATACCATTCTTGCAGTTTGGCCTAGCAGGTAATCAATCTTTCCTATGGGCTTACCTTACTTCCATATCCATGACCCTCTGTTTCCTGCAATTCATTCCTCAATCAGCCAAACAAAAATTTAGATTCTCTCTCTCTCTCTCTCTCTCTCTCTCTCTCTCTCTCTCTCTCTCTCTCTCTCTATATATATATATATATATATATATATTCAAACGTAATTCAACATTTCAAAGGGTTTTAACAACCGTGCCACTATCCTTGGCCACATTCATACCCAATACATTCTTGCATTGATTTCAAGTTTGTCACACTTTAGGACAGATTCTTGGTCATGGAGTGTTGGGATTTAACCGATCCTCTCTTCATATGGTTTACTCGTTTTCATTCATTCTTTCAACAAAATCCACGCTTCTTGTTATAGGCCGATCATGACCCCAAATTAGTACATGTTAAACTTAAAATTTTTGCATGAATGCGCCCGAGCATTATGCCTTCATTAATAACCAGGGTGCCAACATTCATGGCCACCCAAATTTGATTTTCTCTAACACCTATACCACATGAGTAAAAATGTTGGAAGGTCCTCCTTCCTCAATGAAAAATCCATTGTTTGTCCTTTATGCAAATATGTATTTCCTGGAAGTAAGTCCAAGCAACGTTCTATCCATGAGCACTTTTGTTTCCAATCGTTCCTTGATTGGTCCATGTGTTCATGACATATCAGTTCATGAATTCTTATGAAGGTTGCAATCAGTCTTTTAGTACCTAAGGTTCGTGCCTCCATTATTCAGGTCATCCTCCCCAAGTCATACCCTACTCGGATATCCAAGGCACACAACTGCCCTTTCAATTTTTTCAGGTATAGCATGCAATAATAAATTTTTTGGATGGGGTTCTTACCAAATCTCTTCATACCCTGTGCCACATAGGCACGAATACCTTTATGCATTTTCTTGGCTGCTTACACCCTTTCTCTATCCTCTACCTTATCAGTAGTATTTTAGCAGGATTTCCACAGTCCCTTCAGCAACTTTTCTACCGCAGCCCTTCCATGGTCACCCTCTGCTTGAGGTTGTTCATTATTGGCAACTGTCTTCCTCAACAGTTCCAATATTATTCCTTTCTACACATGACATACACCATAGGCATATTAATCGTCATGAAATTGAAATGCAAATAT
>ML787362.1:116988-177526 GCA_009831015.1 Picea engelmannii
CTTATCGACAATGGATTTGTTAATTAAACTCCCTTACAAACCATTTTTTAGGATACAATTGTAACATCCCTAGTTTTAATCCCCACAAATTGTAATGTAATTCTATACATGTGAATTCGGTTGGGGAGACGATATGATTGGGGGCAAAGAGCTCATAATGATTAATATTGTCGAGGGACAAATTGTATATTATGTACATTGAAATAATTAATAAAAATAGTAACCATTAGTTGTGATGCGAGAAGAATGAAAATGATGGGGGATATGATTCCACAAAAGAGAGGGGTCCAAGGGGGAATTATTCATGGGTATTAATCCCACCCACATTCTTGAAATTATTATCATTATGTAAACCTTTTATTTTGATTTTGAGTGTCCCCAAGGCCAATCATTAAACTCGTGTACAAGGGTGGGTGTAAGTGGTCACATCCCATAGTTATTGGAGAACATTGGTTGAAGTACAATCATCTTTGGGAAGTGTGAGTGTCAAGCAAGAAAGGGGAAAGAGAATGAAATTTGTATGTAGAATAGGGAAAATTTTTACATGGAGATTTTGGGAAGCAAATAAAGAGTTGAGTGTTGAAAAGAGAACCATCCATGATATGCTTGAGGGAATCCATTGTTTGGCTATGTGTTATGTTGGAAATGAGGCTTGTTTGAATGTAATATATGATGTAAGCCTATAGTGCATTTTTTGTTTAGGAAATGGCTCAAGAGCCTTGTGAATGCTATTATGAACACTCCTAAAACATGAGAGTTTATGAAGTCCACAACTAAGAGATTCTTGGCCAACCTAGTCCATTGGAATCCTTGATAAATGAATGGTACAACTCAAGGTACTATGAACAATGAAGGAGGTACATTCCTTGGGTTTTGCAGGTTGTGGGGAAGAGAGAGCTTGTGGATTGGAATTGTTGTAGGAGTAGAACCTAGGTTTGGGTTTCCGAGTGTGGAGAGTGGACAACCAAAGGGATAAATATCCTTTTGGTCTCATAGTCTCAACTCAAGGGTGGCTTGTTGTTGAGATTTTGATCAGTAATGCCTATGGATGGGAGTTGCATCCTTTGTATGTAGCCAGTTGGTTATATTTATAAATAGATAAGTGTTTGTGTTGGGTTATTTATGATTATTGTGATATGTAAATGATATATAAATGTTGTGTTATGTTTTCTAGGCTTGCATGCATTCAAGTTTTTTTATAAATGTTGTAGATGCATGGTTAAATCAATATATTGTTTTGCTGCAATTTTAATGGGATTTCTACCTGTAAATGTGTTGAACCTGCACATAAAATATATAGCTAGAAAATGACATACACAGTTTATAGAGAAAATATGAGAAAAGAGAAGTAGGAGAGAAAGAATGGAACAATTCCCATTAACCAAATGGATGAATGATAATTTACACATGATATACTCTATATAACTCAACTAATGTGCATTGGAGGAGAAGCCAATGTCCCATAGTGGTGGTCTAGAGTTATTTGGACACACAACGACAATTACGGGAGTAAAATGCCACCTAGTCTAGTCTCTCAGGAAGTTATGGGAGTTAACTGCCACCTTGTTTCAGTTAACTAGTCTCTCACTCTTCAATTAACTGACTGAAACAAAGTGAAGTGAGGAAGAGATCAGGTAATCACGAGTAATGTGCTAGTATGGTGATAATACCAAGGACAATGTGCATTAGTTGGTGATGATCCCAATGTGGCATTTAGACTCCACTCAACTGATCAAATTGTAGTGTGAACTGAAGAAAATATTCTCCTAGAGCAATATTCTCCCTAGACTATAGGAGACTGAATAATGACTAATAAACATAGGGAAAACCTTAGGAAAAATAATTCCTAGGTATGTGTGAAGTATCTCCAATACCCCCTGAACATCACTATGGTGAAAATAAAAAATTGGTCCTGAAAACAAGGCCATGTTAGGTACCCAAATACAAAAGATACACTGAAATAAATGAGGAAAGAGAGAAAACCTCATGGGAACCCCCCCCCCCTCCTCAAAGTACAATTTATGTAAAAATAAGAACTGATAGTTGCTAGGCAATTGTGTCCTTCACTCCAAGACAACATCGTAGAGAATGGAACTTCTGCTTAGTGAAGGTCTTGGTGAATATGTATGCATTATGTTCTACTGAAGGACAAAACTACAGGTCGATGATCCCCTTGTGTACTAAGTCCTGAATGTAGTTCATGTGGATCTCGATGTGCTTCGTCTTCTACCTCTGAACTGGATCTCTGTAGAATTTTAGAGTGCTCTATTTGTCACACTAGATGATGATCGACTGATGAAATTAAATTACCAACTCAATGAGAAAATGTTGTAGCCACATAGCCTGAATGGTTATGTTAACTACCCCTTTGTACTCTACCTCAGCTAAAGATATCGAAATAACATCTTGCTTCTTGCTTGACCAATATATAGTCCTGGAACCAATACTGAGTGAATAACCATATGTGGACTTGTGATCAATGTTATCTCTAGCCCATTCATAATTAGTGAATTCGATGAGGTCCAATGTAGAGTTTTCTTCATAGTGAATCTCAAAGGTGATGGTGCCTTGTATGTATCGAAGGATTAACTTTCCAACCTTCCAATGTAGCTTATGCATCTCCTGCATGAACCTAGAGACTGCTCCAACTGCATAGGAGAGGTGTAGTATGGATTTTTTGAGATACAAAAATCTCCCCACTAGTTGTCTATAAAGTGTGTTGTCCACCAATGGAGTGTCCCTGCCATCCTCAAGTATGACTCCTGATAGGAAAGGAGTCAGGGAATACTTGCAGTCTATCATGTGAAATCTCTCAAGGAGATCTTGTGCATACTTGGGCTGAGACAATTTGATTCTTGATGCATCCTGACTGACCACAAGGTTTTATCTGAAGCTCTGGTTCAACCGCAAACTCTTTCTAGTAACCCAGTGCCAGTTTCAACCAATGACCTTCTTTTTAGGATGCCAATCAGTCAATGTCATAGCCTCGACTACCATTTCCGACAACACTACATTCTCCAAAATTATCCAAGTTGATGAATGATCCCATTCATTATGATTCTAGCTGTCCTGTGATCCCAACCAAACTACCTTCGAACATACCTAAGTTTGAAGAGAAGAGTGGTGAGGATCTACAAGACTACATGGCAACGTTCCACTTGTGGTGTTCGTCCAACTCGCTTAATGAAAATTTGATTCTATTGTGTTTGTTCCAACGTACTCTTATCGAAGGAGATAACAAGTGGTACATTGAACTTGAAAGGGGGAAGTATTCAACTTTCAGTGATTTAGCCATATTTTTCTTAAACCACTTCCAACTCCCTATCAAGTATGACATCAGGACAAAATTGTTGACCAATTTTGAGCAAGATAAGACCACACAAATTTCCGATCATATACAAGAATGGAGGAGAAGGAAGAGATTTATTAAAGCTATAGTTCCATCTGAGTTTCTCCTTGAGAGGTTCCTGAAATATCTACTCCCATACATGTCAAAATATGTTGCGACTTTAAGAGTGTTTTTAGAGGAACAAGCAATCTTTCGGGTGCAACAACTAGAGTTCATTTACTCTCAATTAGGTATGCTCTATTATATTATGCTGGATGCATTGTGATATACTCTCGAATTGGAAAATCCAAAGTATAACCCACATGTCGATGGTATAGTGGGTTCTACTCAAACGAAAGTCACAAACCTAGCTACAATCCAGATGCAAAAACTTACTATTCAACAACCTGCAACTAGTTCAGCCTCAGACTTGACCACCCCCACCACCCATTATTTGGACGTACATTATGTGCAAATGAATACTTCAAAGGGTCCTCAACAACCTAACGAGAAGAAAAAAGGCAAGGGTAAGAAGGGAAGTGGGGCCAATAATAAAAAATCGGATAATAATGCTAAGGAAGGAAAAGATGAAAAAAGGAAGGTGAAATTTCCTTGAAATATTTATGATGGATATCACCTTACATATCAATTCCCACGGATGGAAGAATCCCAATGTCTTATAAAGTCGAATCAACAACAACAACCTGTTTTGTTGAAGAATCCCTTTCCAGAAGGGAAGAATTTGCAAGGTGGTTCTTCCAACTTCAACAAGCAAAGGGGACACTTCAAGTGCACCTCCATATGATGGGTATCGAGAAGTAGTTAATATGCTTATCCATTCAAAGCTAAAGGATGTATAATGTTCAAAAAGATATCAAAATTATGATAATCCAAAATTGACCGAGAAGGGTAAGAAAGCTTAAGAAGATCAAGCCCATCTCCACATAGAGAATTATGAGAAAGAGACAGTGTTGTGCATATCTAAGGGTGTTTATAAATGGATAACACATAACCCAAATGAAAAATCTACCCCCAATTATTCAATTGTCGAGGATTTGACTCAGACACCCTGTGCAATGTCCTCTTTGGAGGTGATCCAAAGTTTCCCCTCACAATGCTCAGTGTTATTGTACAACATAGGAGATGTTGATTCCTCCAATGAGATCGTAATGAAGTTTGATTCTACTGAGGCGAGGCCCCTCCTTCCATATCATGTATATTTTTAGATTGTTGTTGTTTGCAACAATATTTTGGTTAAGAGAACCATTGTTGATGATGGTGCTTCAATGTGTGTAATGTCCTTCTCATGTTGGAAAGTTATTGATTCTCTTGATTTTACCCTCTATCCTACTCTCTTGAATACCTTCGATGAACGATCGTTTTGACCACATGGTATGATTCCTTCATGTCCAATTACGCTAAGGGGGGAATCTGTTTGTATGGAGGTTGAAGTGGTTGATATGTTTCTCGACTATAATATGTTGTTAGGAATAATTTGGAAATTTTCCATGACAAATGTCATCTCGAAAATATTTTGGATTATATATTTTCCCCATGAGGGAATAATTGTGACCATTTATTAGGTGGCATCCAACCTTTTTGATGTGGCAGATAACCCCAGGACCATTTCCCCTCGGGTCAAAAACTATTAGATGACAACTTAGAGTATTGGTTGTGGAATTTACCCTTCAATTATTGGATCTTTTGATTTTTTCACACTGATTTCATATGCTCGCACCATTCTGGTTGGTTTCCACAAGCTGGGTTCTAGGACTCCCATCAATAGGGTCACTTCATTTAGAATTTCATATATGCATGATCCATGGATGCTACCCTCACCGTCTAGTTTGGTTGAAGGTCGATTCCATGTTGGGATGACCAAACTCTTATCTACAAATAAAGTAGCTTATCAATCCATTCAGCGGGCCATGACAGACCCAGGTCAAACTTCCTCAATCACGGAGGAGGATGATCTTTCTCTTGAGCCTATTTGGGATAAATAATATTCAATCTCCCAGGACTTTTTAGACATTGTCTTGTCATATGATGAAGCTATTATCAATGCAATGGTTGGAGATAAAAGGTCATTGGGGGGTATGCATCAAAGATCATATTTCCTCGTTAAATTCAGTTGCATAGAGAGTGGAGAGATTAAGTCAACTATCGTTAAAAGTGTTGATGGGATAGAAATGTCGAGATTGGATTCTTCTCAACCTATGATATATCCAAAGTTAAGATGGATTTACACTATTTCTTAAAATATATAAGGATATAACACTAAGGTGCATACTTAACATGGATTTGTCGTGTTGTCTACGAGCTTAGGTTACCATGGCTCCTCTTCATTTTTTTTACATTCCTTTTATTAAATAAGTCAAAAACATGTGTTAGAGTAATCCACCAAGTAAACTCACATTAACACCACTCCTGAGCTTAATTATCGCAACATATCATGGAAAGAAAATATATGAAAACAACCACTAGAAAAGCCTACACATTAACAAAATCACAAATTATTTCTCAAAAGAAAATACTTTTTCATTTCCCCATATTTTTAAAGAACACTATCATGGAAAATCAATATAAATGAATACATGTAAGATCTTGTGCCATACAACAAGGAAAAATAAAAAACAACCCAACCATGAATAAATTCTAAGAGGATTGTCATAAAAATGAATTTTAAACCCAAATAAACATTTATATATTTTTCTTTTAAATCCTAAAGAAAATTCAAAAGCCAATTAACAAAGTGAAAAATATATTTATAATGTTATTAGAGACTTGTAAGAAATTCATAAATCCCAAAAATTATACAAGCTATCATGTAAATGAAAGAGCACTAAACTCATTACAATAATATATTTATAATGTTATTAGAGACTTGTAAGAAATTCCTAAATCCCAACAATTATACAAGCTATCATGTAAATGAAAGAGCACTAAACTCATTACAATATCATGAGGTTCCAGGGTACCCTCCTCTTTAAGAGAAGGCCCCTCTTCAAGACTAAGAAATTAAAACAAAGAGATTAACAAACTGTCTTTTCAGATACCATACCATATTTATCTCAAACCTTCAATAACCACTACAACCCATTCAATCTTAAATTTATTTTCTAAAAACAACTCATACAATGTCCAAAAACTTCTAGCTAGTTTATATTTACTATAATATTTATTTATCAATTCAAATAAATGAAAAATAAAACAAAATTTATACCTATATAGAGTAATTCCCTTCCACTGTGGGTTTTTGTCTGTGATTGCTTGTCAATGCCAACTAAGAGAGTGAAAACTATTTTATCTCTAATCCTTTCGCAACAGAAACTACTTTCCCTGAGACCCTCAAGCTTCATGGACTAACTACCCATGTCTGATTGAAAACCCTAATCCATAACATCTTCCTTCATGAAAAATTTCGGCAACATTTCCCCTCATCTTTTATTTTCTTCCTTCCCCCTTATATTTATAACCTTTCTCCCTATTGACTCCTCACCCCCATGCAAAAACCCCATGAGTTTTTAATTTTATTTAATTCAAAAATAAACATTACTGCATGTTTATGCGATCCCCTCTCCTAAATTCGTTTTATCATTAATCATATAATGTTTAATTAAATAGATATATGTTTTTATTCAATTTGTTATTAAATTGTATGCCCTTAAAATTATTTATATATGTTTACATGCATATCATTAATTAGAGTTATACACAATGCCCCTCCTAAGTGGTTAATTAACACTTCCTTTAATCCCCCACAAGGTCCAAAGTACAATTCCTTGTGATCCTGGAAATCTATAAGCTTTTGAGGAGTAATGATTCTACACCCTTACCTTGCTACCCCTTGTCCTAACTAGGCCACATGGACTCCACGTCCTTTTTTCCGTGACATAAATACCTTCCTTATATTTTCCATTAAAGTCTCCATGTCTTTGTCAAGACATGAAAGTGAGTCTACAACCATATGTTGTTGAGTTGGAAATACCTAACCCTGTAGCCTACACATACACAACCACTCGCTTACAAGTAATTAATGTGTTAGTTCAATCATACATTCCCTTCCATGGTTCATATTTCATAAGTACCTTCCTCTACTGCATGGGTTTATTGGGTCACAACATTTTTTTTATTTATTTATTTTTATTTTTATTTTTTTTATTTTATTTTTTATTTTTTATGCTGGCAGAATCGGCAACTGGGCCGGTCTTGTACTCACGTGACACGGGGTCGATTCCGACCGCTACCACTATAACCTCCAAGTTCCATACGTATGCCCCTTCCGCAGGCACGGGTAAGTCGGGGGGATTTGAACTTGAAACCTCATCGTACATAACACGCTATATCACGACACTTGACAATTGAACTGCCCCCCGGGGGCTGGTCACAACATTATTATTTAATTGGCATGGTTGCAATTGTCTGAAATCAAGTTTAGAAGAAAAACAAAACAACAAGTCACAATCCACAAGTAAATCATCCACAAGCAATCATAGCATATCATTTCACCCCAAGACACATAATCGATTACAACATCCATGTATGCAATTAATATTGTATAAACATATACAAGAGACAATCAATAATATGCCCAAAGCTTCATATAAGACTCCTCCTTATTTGAAGCATATATTAGCTCACATGCAACAAAACAAAGAAAAAATAACCTAGAAGTCCAGTCTAAATAAGAATGGCAAGTTCATGCATGAGGGGCATTACACACTTCCCCTCTTGAAACAAAAATTTAGCTCGATGTTCTCAAATAAAGAAAAATGGATAGTCATGGAACATATAAACTACATCCTCCCATGTTGCAAAAAATGGGCTATTGATTTCTAATAATCGTTCTTAGAATTAGATGTTGAACGTAATCAACAAGGTGACATCTTTGGTTAGGAATATCTAACTTAGAGATTAATCTTAAAGCCTCACTAGACATTTCTTGCAGTGGGCTAGCATCTTTAGTTAGGAATCCCATAGAAAATGATTAATATGGAGGCTTTACAAGATATTTATTGCAATGGGCCATTAAATAAACACAATGAATTGCATTATGAGTGACATTTTAAGATTAGAACCACTATTCCCTTGGAAGGGAACAAAAAAGTATAACCAACAAATATTGACTCCCACTCAGTGTCATTGGTTCAACATTCAACACATGTAGTATTTTTTATATGAGACATCATGAATCCCACATACAATAAAACTCTTGATTATATACTATGAACAATTTTGCAATGACATCCTAAATGAAAAGGCTCCAAGTTTTGTGAGGATCCATTACTAACAAGCTCTAAATAAAGGTTCTATGTTGAAAATGTGGCATCCATGGTTATGAATCACGAATTACAAGGATTAAGGCATTCATATAAAGATTGAAGAGATACTTTCCAAAGTGGGTGATTTACAAAAATAGGATTCAATAATTAATGAGTTTAATTCAATGAGTTAAAACATTCTCATGTTGGGTAGAATGTACATGCATAATCAACAAAAGAATTTCCATCGCAACTTAGACAACGAGTCCTATCAGGAATTACTTGGATATCATATTGATTAGATTCAAAGGTGATTAGTTAATGTTTAAAGAAGATAAGCATTGTATATTGAAGCTACCTCTACTTGTTTAACAAAATATTAGTAAAATATAGGTCCCAATTATGTTAACATCCAATAACAATAGATATTCCCTTTTACTATTTAGGATCTCTCAATAGGTATAGGAGGAATTGGAAACAATCAATGATTGTCTCACTCTTTATCCTATGCAGCTTGGGAGAGAGGGAAAATGATAAAGAATCTTAGAAACTTTCTCCATAAATGTTATAGCTAAATGTCTCATGTAGAAATGTATCATTGATGTCTTTGGCACATGCATTCACTATTCGATGAAGTGATTTAGTAAGTTGAAGTACCCAGGTTCTTTTGTTGAGATATCCAATATGATGACTTTCTCTTGGAACTTAGACATGTAATCTTGAACACTTTTTCTTTTCTCTTTCCAGTAACACTACGACCATCTTATAATTTTCTCCTCTTCATGTCTGATGGGATAGTGCCACCATTTAGACACCATGCAAGTTTTTTCCATATGTAAATCTTATACATAATTCTCCGACCAAATCAAAGCATAGCTAAACATTTTTAAACATGTAAAAGATATACATTCTTCCTCTCTTATTATATCCATGTTGAAATATACTTTTAACCCATTTAACCAATTATTGATCTTTTTAGCAACTATTTATCCTTGAAAAGAAGATGTTTCAAGTTTTCATTCAAAAATAAATGGAGCATGATAAGATGAAAGAAAAGATCTTGATTTGCTTAAAATAATTTTAATGCTATTAATGTCCCATATATTCAACTAAAATTTTTATTTAATAACATGGAGTAGTAGTTACAAAATTAAATTAAAATACATCTATAAATGTTAACAATAGAAAGCAAATAACATGATATGTACTTTGCCCCAGGAGGCAGCTCAATTGGCAACTGCCGTGAAAATGAAGTAAATCCAATCTCATGAATTTGTATGCTCTTTGATCTTTGTTGCCTCGAATTGCTAAAGATTTCTTCTCTAGAGGGGGAAGGGATCCGAATGATTTATTGGTATGCGAGGAAAAATATTCGTGAGATTTCTACTGTTTACTGCAAGTCGTCTGGCCTCATTGCTTAAGCGGTGTATTGTCTGCGATAAAGAGCTCCCTTTCACTGTCTCCAGGCTTTGTAGTTGTGCCGACGAATTATGGTATGTAAATTCCATTTCGATTTTGATCTCTAATATTACTTGACAGTTTCATTTATTATTTCTGCTACAAGATGAAATTATAACACTAGGATTACTGGGTTTTGCAGCTTGTTTGGCTTCGAAGTATTGGGGTTGGGAGCTCAAGTACTGCCAGAATTGGTCCGAATACCACTGGAATTCATCGATTTAGAAATTTCCCTCGCTTTCGCTGCGGCAAACGGCTACCGTGATGTGTTTGAACCGTTCCCTCCTTTTCTTTTGGAGAAAAGGGAGAATCGTCAGCGTTCAGGCATCTTTAATAATAACCACATCGCAAACCCTAAAAGCATGAGCACTAGTCAGAACCCAGAGTTGAAGGCAAAGCTGGCGAAATTCGTGGTTGTCTACGACCGAGGGGAAATCCGTGCAAAAATTGGGAGACGAATATTTTAGAGAGGAAGTCTGGCGGTTTCCTTATAACGTTCTTAGATTCATCCTGTGTTCCAACAGACTGTCCTTGGTATTTTTATCTGAGGATGATGATAAAGTTCTAAAACTTGATAATTCGCATTCGGGGTTTTATCAATTCGCGGTGGTGCAGGATTCTCCTGAGAGGGAGGTTATGTATACCTCTAGAAACAATCATTGCATCCTCTACTTTTTCCCTATGGTAACCAACAAATCTTTAAACTCGGTGACCATATCTAGGTAGCTCATTAGAAAATGATACAAATGCATCATAATCTATAGAAAGGTTGGAGAGGCTTGTATGGAAAATGATGAACATGTGAGAGTACAATTCTTATTTTGTTAGTGACATTATGACTCAATCAACTACGTATTCACCCACATTCCTATACAACCATGTATTTTAGTTGTCTAAACACATTTAGGTAGTGCAAACCAACATTGCATCCTCCACTTTTTCCCCTATGGTAACCAACAAATATTTAAACTCGGTGACCCTATCTAGGTAGCTCAGCACTATATTTGTGTTAATCATGTAGATGGAAGGAAATTTGTTTCTAAGGACAATCTTGCTTGAGACACTTACACTTTGATATAATGCAACCAAAGCATCATATATGTCTTTGCCAATTTTATTTTCTAATCCTTCTCCAATTTTATGCAATTTTATTTCCTTAGATCTTTGACTTATTATCACTAGCTTATTGCTCAAATTTTAAAAAATAACTGAAACATGAAAATGAAAGAATAAGAAAAAGAACATGCAATCCACACAAATGAACACAAGATGTATCACGAGAAGCTTGATATGGGAGAACATGCAACTAAAAGTTTAGGCATAGGCTCTAGTCTCTTTTCTTCAGTTATGAGAATGCAAACACAAAGATGGGGCCACTCACTATGGAGTTACATATGACATTGTGGCCTAAATTGATACTATATAATATTGTTCCTCCTGTATGATGTAAACTCCCACTCCTAGATTCTCTTCTTAACTATGGAACAAATACAATGGTAAAATAATGGATTCTCCCTCACCTCCTAACAATCCAATATTTAACACAGCTTGATAGTCATCTAGGGTTATGGTTTCGACATACCTCAACCCTCAATTAGTCTTAAGATTTGGTCTTTCTATAATATTATTGAAACGTCACACTTGGATAGCCTCACATGTGCGAGTAATGAAGGCTAACATGGAATCCACTCCGTAGCATGGTGGTCAAGAAGGTAGGTCAACTTGTGAGAGGCATAAATTATACATATGAGCTTCGATTGAAGTGATTTTATGCACCATTGGAAAGGTACAAATTTGTATAATAATTGCCATTTTATGCCTCAAAATGGTTATGGAAGGTTTTAGACTTGAAATTTTGAAACCGGTAGCTAATGTGGTGCCAAAAAACCCATTGTTCCTCTACATACCCAATAGGGTAAAACTAGGAATCGATGAGGGTTACCTCCCACTTTGATCCAAGTGGATATGGTGGCCACCCACCTATACCAACTAGCTCCTCTTGATAGTTTTTAGCTCAGCACGTTCTTCTGTAATCATTTATAATTGTGGGTTCCACACTTTCGGGGTTTCCTAAAGCCCTACACAGTTTCCAGAGGGACATTGGTGGCTACCCACCTAATCCAACTGGCTTATTTTTTACATTTTCATGTCAGCACATCTTTCTATACTTTGAGGGTTGTTTTGGGGCCCTAAACAATGTTTTTTTGGTGTGCCATAGTCAAACTATAGACGAAGTCATATTTTGATGGAATAATGTATATTTATCTAAAATACCTTTCCAACGAGATATCACGTGCCTAAAACGTAGGTCATATGCAAAATTTACGACCCCGATAAGTTGAGGTACCAAATTTCCCATAGGGTCCCACATAACTTTTGGCGTTTCATCTCCTAGGGTTAGGTTTTTGGATGTCTATAGTTTTTTTCATTCATGAGTAATGTTAAAAAAGGCCTCTGGAGCCTCTGTAATGTTAAAAAAGGCCCACATTCTTCTATAATTCTTTTGTTGTACCACACAAGTTTTAGATGGGAGATAGGGCCCCATCAAAAGCTCCTCCCACTTCTCTGGCTTGCACCCAGTGTTCAATGTGGACCTTCTTTGGCCATATTTTCCACCATTATTGGACACCTTAGAGATCAAATATTTGTTGACACCAATAGTGATCAACCCTGATTGCATGGAACATGAATCCATTGATTAGATAGTGGACACATAGGTAAAGGGAACACGACAATAAATGATCCAACTTTATCGAGTTGTCAAGGTAGGGAAACTCCTACACCAAGGCAAGTGGCTCACCCAAGGACATGTTCAACATAAGTTTCCTCACCTGATGTGGGCACTCAATGAAATCGAGACCATTTCTTCCTAAGGGGGGAGGACTGATCCAGGTGGATATTGGTGGGGACACCCACCTATTCCAACTTGCTCCTCTTGATATTTTTAAGTTCATCACGTTCTTCTATAATCCTTTTTAATTTTGGTTTATACACTTTCGGGGATTTCTGAATCATTACACAATTTCTATGTGGATATTGGTGGTTGCCCACCTAATCCAACTAGCTTATTTTTTAATTTTTCATGTCAACATCTTTATGTACTTCCAGAGCCATTTTTGGGCCCTAAACAATTTTTTTTGGCGTGTTGTAGTCAAACTATAGACATAGATATAGTTTGACATCATAATGTGTAGTTATATAAAATACCTTTCCAACAGGCTATCACGAGTTTAAAATGAAGGTCGTATGCAAAAGCTACGACCCTGGGAAGTTGAGGTACCAACTTACCCATAGGGGCCCACATAACTTTTGGTGTTTCATCTCCTAGGGTTAGGTTTTTGGATGTCTAGGGTTTTGGAATTCATGAGTAATGTTAAAATGGCCTATGAAGCCTCATTGTAATCATTCTGCTCAGATAGATGCGCATAGCAAACCACCTATCTTCTCATAGATAGCTACCACCATTCAACAAGTTGTTTCTAGTTCTGCAATTTTACAATTTCAGCCTATTTTATTTATTCAATAGAAGTTGTTGTTCACTAAATATATGTTGTTATTGTTCTTATCTTTGTGTTATTTTATTCAGTCTATTATTCCTTTCGTTCCACTAATAAATCTAGATCAATGGTATCAGAGTCGTCCGCTCTTCATTTATTTTTCTCTGAGCATGTCCCTGACAAGATCAGGGTACAAGAAGTTGGGACTCGAACCAGTCAATCCTTTACAATATCAACCACGTTGAGCCCGAAAACAACCCATGGGGGATGAGAAGAAATATTATGGAGTAGGAGATCCTTTTAAAATGTTGCTCGAGGAATCCCTTGCATGAAAAATGAACAAAATGATGGACAACTTTGCATAGATCCTTCGATGACTGCCAACAAGAGACACATATTCATCAAGCGACCATGTAACCCCCTTCTAGCTACAAGTAAATTTTGATACTCCGTTATTTGAAGGACTGATAGATGTAGATGTTGTAGATAAATGGTTGAATATGCTCGAAGTGTAATTTTTGGTCCACAATTTTTTTGATAGGGAAAATATTACTTTTTCACTCCTCAAGGTCATCTTCCATGTTAAGGACTAGTGAGATACTTACTTTGAGAAAGGGCCATATAGGAATATGAAATATTTGTAGTCTACCCCACATCGGATTTCTTCAGGGATGACATTAAATAAAAATACTACCATGTTGGAAGCTATGAAGACCAGTACACAAGATGGACCATGTTGCGTCACAAAAGGGACCAAACAATACCATATTTCACCAATATTTTCCACACCCTACGCACCAAATTGGGTATCAAAGACTCTGAATGAAATTTGGTGCTCAAATACCGTGACTATCTGCATAGATACATTCAAATAGAAATGGAGTTTCTCGACATCGCATCATTAGGTGTGGCTTATAGATATGTTTTCAAGATCGACTAGAAATTTAAGCAGAAGAGGAGAGATTTTGGATCTGAAAACTCCTCATAGCTGAAGTAGGGAAAAGGCGACCCCAACCCACAAAACAAGGGACAAATAAAATATGGTCGCTCTCAGGAAAAATAGTTCAAGACACACCCTAAGAAGGGTAATGAGAAGATGAAGAAGGAAATGAGAAAATGGTATGAATACCATAAAATCCCTTGGCACAAAACCAAAGAATGTCAGTCCAAGCAGTCACTGGTGGTCGATTTGAAATCTTTCGAGTCAGAGGAAGATTTTGACTCTGAATCAAATCCAGAAAGTGGGAATCATATCATCGATGTTGAACCCAATTCCATTATCACTACCACCAAATTCCAACTAAGTGAACTAGAAGAACCAGAGGAAGGGGAACGCCTCTTTTACTCATCTATGTGGGTAAAGGGAACTCCACTGCATTTCATTGTTGATAGCAACAATCAAAAGAATTTGATTCCAGAAAGAGGTCGTCAATTAGATGATTGTGCATATTCTTCACATGTACAACTATAAGAATTTATGTACATGGGATGAGAGTCTTCCCTATGTTCAACACATCTACAACAGGGCTCTCCATAGCTCCACCAACCATATCCCATTTCAGGTAGGGATAGGATTCCAACCCTTGGGTCCCATTGATGTTGCACTACCTCTTATAACCACACAGGAATAATCTTCCCATGTTTAGTCTAAGGCCGACAAAGCCACCAGATTCATTGAGCGGATTCAACACATCTTCCAATAGGTCCATGATATTTTGTAGAAATCCAATGTTAAGTACAAGAAACGCCATGATCAACACTGGGTACCACACCAGTTTCAGGTGGGAGACAAGGTATGGTTACATTTGTAGAAAAAATGCCTTACAGGGCCCCATTGGAAGCTCCACCCACTTCACTATGGGCTTTAGATTATCACCAAGGTTGTGGGTAGCAATTCTTTTGATCTCAACACTCCACTCTTTCTTGGATTTCACCTGGTGTTCAATGTGGACCTCGTTCGGCCATATTTTCCGTCATTATTGGAAACCTCAACGATCGCAGAATAGTTGACACCAACAGAGCTCAACCCTAACTATATGGAATAAGAATCCATTGATTATATAGTGGACACACATGTCAAGGGCACTCACCAACAGAGGATCCATATATATCAGGTTCTCAAGGAAGGGAAACTCCTACACCAAGGAAAGTGGCTCACCCAAGGCCAAATTGAGCAGAAGTTTCCTCACATGATGGGTCCACTCAAAACAATGAAGACCATTTCTTCCTAATGGGGGAGGACTGATCCAAGTGGATATTGGTGGCCACCCACCTATTCCAACTCGCTCCTCTTGACCTTTTTTAGTTCAACACGTTCTTCTATAATCCTTTGTAATTCTGGGTTCTACACTTTCGTGGTTTCCTAAAGCCCTACACAGTTTTCAGGGGGACATTGGTGGCCACCCACTTAATCCAACTGGCTTATTTTTTACATTTTCATGTCAACACATCTTTCTATACTTTGAGGGTTGTTTTGGGTCCCTAAATAGTGTTTTTTTGGCATGGCATAGTCAAACTATAAACGAAGTTAGATTTTGATGGAATAATGTGTATTTATCTAAAATACCTTTCCAACAAGATATCACGTGCCTAAAACGTAGGTAGTATGCAAAATTTACAACCTCGATAAGTTCAGGTACCAAATCTCCCATAGGGGCCCACATAACCTTTGGTGTTTCATCTCCTAGGGTTAGTTTTTTGGATGTCTATAGTTTTTGCATTCATGAGTAATGTTAAAAAAGGCCTATGGAGCCTCATTTTAATCATTCTTCTTAGACTGATGCGTATAGCAAGCCACATCTCTTCTCAGAGATAGCTACCACCATTCGAGGAAGTTGTTTCCAATTCTGCAGTTTTACAGTTTCATCCTATTTTATTTATTCAATATAAGTTATTGTTCACTGGATATCTGTTGTTGTTGTTATTATCTCTGTTTTATTGTATTCAGTATATTATTCCTTTTGTTCTACTCATAAATCCGGATCACACTTAGTTACTAATGAATCACCCTCTATCCTATGTGTCCCACTGTGTCTTTCCCACTAGGTTAGTGCATGGCCATCTATTTTCTATCAAGAAAATGAAATTTTCTTATATTCATCTATATTATGGACATCAAAATACACTTGTAGACTTAAAGACTTCCTAGGCTTGTTTGTCTACTTCTGGATATTCTAGCTTATCCATGAACTCATAAAGGAAAATGGGAACTCATTCCCTTCATTTTTCTTTTGTGTTAAGATAACTGCAAATGAAATATCAGAATAATGTGTATAGAGTATGGAATCTTTAATAAAGTTGGGACTCATCAGTGCAGGAGCTCTTCCTATCTCTTCTTTGATTTTTTCAAATGATTCATTTTCATTGGACCCCCATTTAAAAAATTCATTCTTCTGAATAATTTCTTGAAGGGGTTTAATTGTTTCAACAAATATTGGAACAAACCTCCTTACAAAATTAATCTTCCCAAGGAATGACTACAAGGATTTCTTCTTATGGGGAGGGGGAATTTTTGAGATAGCTTCAGTTCTTTTGGGTTCTATGATAATACCATATTTGGATACTATAAATCCCAACAATTTCCTTCATCAACTGCAAATATAGATTTCTTTGGATTCATAGAAATGCCATATATCTTGCATCTGTTAATGATTTTCCTTAGATGAGATATGTGACCCATTTTGTCTTTAGAGAAGAAAATAACACCATCCATATATAACACTACATATTCACCAATTATCCCCCTAAATGCAATATCCATGGCTCTTTGGAAAGTTTCCTCTGCAATTATTAACCCGAATGACATTTTGTTGTAAGCATAAGTTCCTCTTTTAGTTCAAAAAGAAGTCTTCAGTTGGTCATCATGAGAAAATAGAACTTGATTTTTTCCAAAAAAAACATCCAATAATGAGAGCATTTCAGAGACGCATACACACTGTAAGATTTTATCTATAGGTGGCACATGTAATCATGTTTTTCAGAGGCCCTCTTTAAATTCCTAAAATCGACACAAAGTCTTATGTCCCCATTTTTCTTCCTTACATGCAAAATATTAGCAATACATTGAGTATTCCTGACTGGTAAAATTATTATTGGTGCTAGTAACTTGTTCAATTCGTCCTTTACTTGTGGCTCCAAGCTTGGATGCATTTTCCTCAAATTTGGTTGGAAAGGATTTGTCTGAGGCTTCATGGGGATTATATGTTGTACAATCTTTGTGTCATAAGTGTTGAGGTGGTCCTAGGTCCAAGGAAATATATCCTTATATTCTTTAAACAAATTGTTGAAGGATTTCCTTTCGACTAAGGAACAATTTCTCCCAATATTTATGTTCTGAGGTAGATTTCTCATTCGAAGATTATCACTTCAAATTGAATTTTTGAATTGTTGGTTTTGCAGTTTGTCACTTTCTTAAATTTTTCCCAAAGATAATAGACTTTCTCTAGCCTTACCACATTTTTTGGCATATTATTAATCATATTGATTTTACTTTTCTTTGTCTGATCTATTGAGTCAGGAACATCAATATCCATGTTTTGATCATGTTGATATTCATCTATGATAGAATCTTTCAAGTTACCCACAAGGTGTAGGAAACTTCTAATTTGTTGGTCATCATCAAAGACTCTCTAGTTGGTTACATTTATTATTTCTGCTACAAGATGAAATTATAACACTAGGATTACTGGGTTTTGCAGCTTGTTCGACTTCGAAGTATTGGGGTTGGGAGCTCAAGTATTGCCAGAATTGGTCTGAATGCCACTGGAATTCATCGATTTAGAAATTTCCCTCGTTTTCGCTGCGGCAAACGGCCACTATGATGTGTTTGAACCATTCCCTCCTTTTCTTTTGGAGAAAAGGGAGATTTGTCAGCGTTCAGGCATCTTTAATAATAATCACATCGCAAACCCTAAAAGCATGAGCACTAGTCAGAACAAAAACAAAATCATCCCTGCTTTGATGAGTATGATAAAATCGTTTCTTTGGCCAGGCATGATAATTAGTGAGAACAAAAACAAAAACATGGGTGCTTTGAGGAGTATTATACGATCGTTTTCTTCAGTTTCGGAGATGAGATTATGTGCCAATGAAGATGAGTTGAAGGCAAAGCTGGGACATTCGTGGTTGTCTACGACCGAGGGGAAATCCGTGCAAAAATTGGGAGACGAATATTTTGGAGAGGAAGTCTGGCGGTTTCCTTATAACGTTCTTAGATTCATCCTGTGCTCCAACAGACTGTCCTTGGTATTTTTATCTGAGGATGATGATAAACTTCTAAAACTTGATAATTCGCATTCGGGGTTTTATCAATTCGCGGTGGTGCAGGATTCTCATGAGAAGGAGGTTATGTATACCTCTAGAAACAATCATGCAGTTTCCAGATTTGGATTTCATGGAAGCCCAAGAGAAAACTGGTATTCGATTCTGAGGTATGTGTATTTGTTTATTGGCCATAAAATCAAAATAAATCTCCTAATTTTTTTTTTCAACTTATGCTTATATTAATGCATTGCCATTGCCATTGCCATTGGAATGGACAGAAACGGCTTGCGATGCTTAAGCAACACGGAATTCATGTGGAAGGGTAATAGATCAGGGGATGGTATTTATTTGGGGCACAACTTTCAATATTCTGCGAGGTACTCAGGCGAGGTATTTTTTTGGGGGACGTTTTTCAAGAATGATCCATGGAGCAATGGCATGTATAAAGACGGTTTTTATGTTGTGTCTTCATCGTCAATAAACGAGGAGTCAGGTGCATATGTAGTTCCTAAAGAGCTGGAGGAAAATGTCACCTTAAGATATTTGCTTGTCTTTGACAAACGTCATTCTGATTTAATAGCTTAGAAACGTCCTTCTGATTTAATCGCATCCATCTATCATGGCCACATATTGTGTCATGGCAACGACAGTGTTGATCTCATTCAACATCATCAGAACATAAGACAGAAGTATGCACCTGTTTCTTTCTTTCAGTAACAATCATTAAAAAACAACCATCATTAATTAGAAAATGATAGAAATGCATCTTAAGCTATAGAAAGGTTGGAGAGGCTTGTATGGAAAATGATGAACATGTGAGAGTACAATTCTTATTTTGCTGGTGACATTACGACTCCATCAACTACCTATTCACCCACATTCCTCTAGAAACATTATACAAACCATGTATTTTAGTAGTGTAAACACTCTGAGGTAGTGCAAACCAGCATTGCATCCTCCACTTTTTCCCTATGGTAACCAACAAATCTTTAAACTCGGTGACCATATCTAGGTAGCTCATTAGAAAATGATACAAATGCATCATAATCTATAGAAAGGTTGGAGAGGCTTGTATGGAAAATGATGAACATCTTTCAGTAACAATCATTAAAAAACAACCATCATTAATTAGAAAATGATAGAAATGCATCTTAAGCTATAGAAAGGTTGGAGAGGCTTGTATGGAAAATGATGAACATGTGAGAGTACAATTCTTATTTTGCTGGTGACATTACGACTCCATCAACTACCTATTCACCCACATTCCTCTAGAAACATTATACAAACCATGTATTTTAGTAGTGTAAACACTCTGAGGTAGTGCAAACCAGCATTGCATCCTCCACTTTTTCCCTATGGTAACCAACAAATCTTTAAACTCGGTGACCATATCTAGGTAGCTCATTAGAAAATGATACAAATGCATCATAATCTATAGAAAGGTTGGAGAGGCTTGTATGGAAAATGATGAACATGTGAGAGTACAATTCTTATTTTGTTAGTGACATTATGACTCAATCAACTACGTATTCACCCACATTCCTATAGAACCATTATACAACCATGTATTTTAGTTGTCCAAACACATTTAGGCAGTGCAAACCAACATTGCATCCTCCACTTTTTCCCCTATGGTAACCAACAAATATTTAAACTCGGTGACCCTATCTAGGTAGCTCAGCACTATATAATATTTAAACTCGATGACCCTATCTAGGTAGCTCAGCACTATATTTATGTTAATCATGTAGATGGATGGAAATTTGTTTCTAAAGACAATCTTGCTTGAGACACTTACACTTTGGTATAATGCAACCAAAGCATCATATATGTCTTTGCCAATTTTATTCTCTATTCCTTTTCCAATTTTATGCAATTTTATTTCCTTAGATCTTCTACTTATTATCACTAGCTTATTGCTCAAATTTTAAAAAATAACTGAAACATGAAAATGAAAGAATAAGAAAAAGAACATGCAATCCACACAAATCAACACAAGATCTATCACGAGAAGCTTGATATGGAAGAAAAGCCAACTAAAAGTTTAGGCATAGGCTCTAGTCTCTTTTCTTCAGTTATGAGAATGCAAACACAAAAACGGGGCCACTCACTATGGAGTTACCTATGACATTGTGGCCTAAATTGATACTATATAATATTGTTCCTCCTGTATGATGTAAAATCCCACTCCTAGATTCTCTTCTTAACTATGGAACAAATACAATGCTAAAATAATGGATTCCCCCTTACCTCCTAACAATCCAATATTTAACACATCTTCATAGTCATCTAGGGTTATGGTTTTGGCATGCCTCAACCCTCAATTAGTCTTAAGATTTGGCCCTTCTATAATATTATTGAAACTTCACACGTGGATAGCCTCACATGTGTGAGTAATGAAGGCTAACATGGAATCCACTCCGTAACATGGTGGTCAAGAAGGTAGGTCAACTTGTGAGAGGCATAAATTATACATATGAGCTTCGATTGAAGTGATTTTATGCACCATTGGAAAGGTACAAATTTATATAATAATTGCCATTTTATGCCTCAAAATGGTTATGGAAGGTTTTAGACTTGAAATTTTGAAATCGGTAGCTAATGTGGTGCCAAAAAACCCATTGTTCCTCTACATACCCAATAGGATAAAACTAGGAATCAATGAGGGTTACCTACCACTTTGATCCAGGTGGATATTGGTGGCCACCCACCTATTCCAACAAGCTCCTCTTGATATTTTTTAGCTCAGCACGTTCTTTTGTAATCCTTTGTAATTGTGGGTTCCACACTTTCAGGGTTGTCTGAAGCCCTACACAATTTCTAGGTGGATATTGGTGGTTGCCCATCTAATCCAACTAGCTTATTTTTGAAGTTTTTATGTCCACACATCTTTTTGTACTTTGAGGGTCATTTTGGGGCCCTAAACAATGTTTTTTTGGCGTGCCATAGTCAATCTATAGATGATGTCAAATTTTGACGGCATAATGTGTAGTTCTCTCAACTGTCTTTCCAACGGGCTATCACATGCCTAAAACGAAGGTCGTATGCAAAAGTTATGACCCTAAGAAGTTGAGGTACCAACTTACCCATAGGGGCCACATAACTTTTGACGTTTCATCTCCTAGGGTTAGGTTTTTAGATGTCTAGGGTTTTGGCATTCATGAGTAATGTTAAAAAGGCCTTTGTAGCCTCATTGTAATCATTATTCTTAGACGGATGTAGGTAGCAAGCCACATCTCTTCTCAGAGATAGCTATCACCATTCGAGCAAGTTGTTTCCAGTTACGCAATTTTACAGTTTCATCCTATTTTATTTATTCAATATAAGTTATTGTTCACTGGATATCTCTTGTTGTTGTTCCTATTTGTTAAGTACCTGAATTGATCTGAAGATAAATCTCAACAATAAACCAATAATAAACACCATACCATTCACCAAAATAATGAACACAAGAAATAGAGAAAATCCTTGAGGTAGGGTAACACCATATATTAATCCTTATGGATTGTTTCTGTAGCCATGGGATTGTTTCTGTAGCCTAAGCTCCTACCGTAGTGTCAAAAGTCCTCCATGCACCTCTTGATCGGTTTCCTGTTTGGTGCCATGTTGGTGCATAAATGTGTTGATGCACATGCCCTCGCCTTGATTACTGTTGTATCTATATATGATGTGGATGGCGATATACAAAAACTATAGGAATCTATTCTTTTTTCTTCAAATATGCAAAACTTTGTTCCTTTAAGTCAATGACCTCTTGTTCTTCTTGATTATGTCCTTCCTGTAGTTTTTCTTCATCTCCTTCTGTAAAATCCGCCTCTGATTCAACTTTAGTCTCGGCAATAACTTCCTTGTTAGCCTCCATGGGCCCATATTTCTTACTAAGAAGCACATCTTGCAATGTGATTTTATTTTTCTTGTACCACAACTTCAAAAACTTCTTTTGCACATTAATATTAATGGTACCCATTGATTCCATCCAAGGATAGCCCAAAAAAACATCTTCATCGGCCATATTTATAGCATGAAAATCAGAATGCAACACATATTTGTCTATGGTGATCTTCAAATATTTAAAAATTTGAACATTTTCACCCTCATTTTGTGTGTTGTGAATATTTTTTGCAGGAACTTTCAATCTATTAACCAACTGAATTTAGGTAAAATTTTGTTGGCAACTAGGGTTAATAGAAACAGTGACATTTTCTTTATGAATACAACCATGAACTTGTAATATAGATATTCCACATAAAAATAAACTCTTGGTGATGTATTTATCCTAGCTCTTTTTATGAGACCACTTGTATAAAATTAATTTTTCAAGTGCTTCCTCAGAAAGTGACATCCACTCAAAATGGTTAAATGATTGCCACCATATGAGAGCATCATCTTTGAAACCGTAGTCTATAGAATATTTTCACATCTATTTTTATAATGACTTGTGAGATTGTATAAATTATTCAATACTATGGCCATCATCTCTTCTAGTAAAAAATCGCATGCTTGAAATAAATATTCAACAAAAACTAAAGTTAAAAATAACTCACTGCAAAAAATCATGGATTTTTCCGTAAAAACCCTGAAAAAACAATTGAATTTAAAATGCTCATAACTTTACTTCTCGGACTCTGTTTTGGCCGATAGTTTTTTTTAAATTGGGTATTTTTCCAAGAGGAATTCAAATATCTAATTTGTTGGGCCAAATTATGCACAAAAATTTCATATCTGAACCTGAAGTGCGCAACCCCTTTTTTTTTCTAGAAAAAAATTGCAAAAAGAGAAAAAAATCTTCCCTTCTTTGGCAAAGGAAAGTTCTTTGATACCACTTGTTAAGTACCTGAATTGATCTGAAGATAAATCTCAACAATAAGCCAATAATAAGCACCAAACCATTCACCAAAATAATGAACACAAGAAATAGAGAAAACCCTTGAGGTAGGGTAACACCATATATTAATCCTTACGGAAGGATAAAACTCCTCAAGCAATCCTTGCTTGTACAATCAAAATATTCTTCACTATGTTTCATTACATTTCTTACACTTCTTTATATAGCTCTCTCTATCTCCTAGGAACCTTCTAGAGAGCCTTCTCACATTTATTACATTTAACTACCATAGTGAGCCTTTATTAATATAGTGCACCTTGTCCACCTTACATTGAATGACCACGTTCTCATATATTAAATGAATTCCACTAATAATACATAACCACATTTCCATTGGGTACCTCCCTAGGTACCCTATATTACCTCCATAAGTATACTACACTATATTTTTGTTATTGTATTCAGTTTGTTATTTATTTCGTTTTGCTCATAAATTTAGATCAGTGGTATCAGAGAGGTTCGATCTTCATTTATTTTTATTCGTGCATGTATTCGACAAGATCTGGGCACACAAAGTTGGGACTCGAACCAATAAATCATTTACAAGATCGACCGTGCTGAGCTTGACAACAACCCATGGGGACGAGAATAAATATGATGGAACATGAGTTCCTTTTAAAATGTTTCTCAATGAAGCCCTTGCATGACAAATGAATGAAATGATGGACAACTTTGCATAGATCCTTTGGTGGTTTCCCACAGGAGACACATCTTCATCAAGTGGCCATGCAACCCCCTTCAAGGTACGAGTAAATTTTGATATTCCATTATTTGAAGGACATATAGATGCATATGTTGTAGATAAATGGTTGAATCTTCTCGAAGGGTCTTTTTCGGTCCAAAATTTTTCTGATAGGGAACATATTACTTTTGCACTCCTCAAGTTCATCTCCCATGTTAAGGACTGGTGTGATACTTACTCTGAACAAAGGTCCATAGAGTAATATGTAATAATTGTGGTCGACCCCACATGGGATTCCTTCAAGGATGTCATTAAAGAACAATACTACCATGTTGGAAGCTATGAGGACCAATACATAAGATGGACCATGCTGCATTAGGAAAGGGTTCAAACAACACCATATTTCACCAATATTTTCCATACCTTGTGCTCCAAATTGGGTATCAAAGACTTTGAATGACATGTGGTGCTCAAATACCGCAGTTGTCTGCATAGATACATTCAAACATAAATGGATTTTATGGACATCTCATAATTAGGTGCAGATTATATATATGTTGTCAAGATCAAGCAAAAATATAAGAAGAAGAGGCAAGATTTTGGATATGAAAACTCCTCACATCTGAAGTAGGGAAAAGGCGTCTCCAACCCACAAAAAAAGGGACAGAGAAAAGATGGTCGCTCTCAGGACAACCAGTCTAGGTCGCAACCTAAGAAGGGTAATGAGAAGTCGAAGAAGGACACAAGAAAATGGTGTGAATACCATAAAATCCCTTGGAAAAACACAGAAGAATGTCTCTCTAAGCAGTCACTGGTGGCTGAGATGAAAGATTCTGAGTCAAAGGTATATTTTAACTCTGAATCAAATCTAGAAAGTGGGAAGCAGATCATTGATGCCGAACCTAGTGCCACTATTGCTACCACCAAATTCCAACCAAGTGAACCAAAATAACCAGAGGAAGGGGAATGCCTCTTTCACTTACAGATGTGGGTAAATGGAACTCCGTTGCATTTCATTGTCAATCACAACAGTCAAAAGAAACTAATTCCAAACATAGGTTGTCAATCGGATGATTGTGCACATCCTACACATGTACAAATCTAAGCATCTTCATACATGGGATGAGAGCCTTCCCTATGTTCATCACATATACAACATGTCCCTCCATAGCTCCACTGACCATAGCCCATTTCAGGTAGGACTGAGATTCCAACCCTTGGGTCCCATTGATGTTGTACTACCTCTTGCAACCACATAGGTATAATCTTCCCATGTTCAGTTTGAGGCCAACAAAGCCACAAGATTCATTGAGCAGATTTAGCACATCCGCCAAAGGCTCCATGAGATTTTACAAAAAGCCAATACTAAGTACAAGTAGTGCCATGATAAACACTGGGTACCGCATCGGTTTTAGGTGGGAGACAAGGTCTAGTTACATTTGCAGAAATAACACCTTATAGGGCCCCATCGAAAGCTCCTCCCACTTCGCTATGGGACTTACACTATTACCAAGGTTGTGGGTAGAAATGATTTTGAGCTCAACACTCCACCCTTCTTTGGCTTGCACCCAGTGTTCAATGTGGACCTTCTTTGGCCATATTTTCCACCATTGTTGGACACCTTAGAGATCGAATATCTGTTGACACCAATAGAGATCAACCCTGATTGCATGGAACAAGAATCCATTGATCAGATAGTGGACACACAGGTAAAGGGCACACGACAATAGAGGATCCAAATTTATTGAGTTGTCAAGGTAGGGAAACTCCTACACCAAGGCAAGTGGCTCACCCAGGGACAAGTTTAGCATAAGTTTCCTCACCTGATGTGGGCACTCAACGCAATCGAGACCATTTCTTCCTAAGGGGGGAGGACTGATCCAGGTGGATATTGGTGGCCATCCACCTATTCCAACTTGCTCCTCTTGATATTTTTTAGTTCAACATGTTCTTTTGTAAACCTTTTTAATTTGGTTTATACACTTCCGGGGATTTCTGAATCCCTACACAATTTCTATGTGGATATTGGTGGTCGTCCACCTAATCCAACTAGCTTATTTTTTAAGTTTTCATGTCAACACATCTTTATGTACTTCCAGGGCCTTTTTTGGGGCCCTAAACAAATTTTTTTGGCATGCCACAGTCAAACTATAGACATAGATAGAGTTTGACATCATAATGTGTAGTTCTCTAAAATACCTTTCCAATAGGCTATCACGTGTTTAATACGGAGGTCGTATGTAAAAGTTACGACCCTGGGAAGTTGAGGTACTAACTTACCCATAGGGGCCCACATAACTTTTGGCGTTTCATCTCCTAGGGTTATCTTTTTGGATGTCTAGGGTTTTGGCATTCATGAGTAATGTTAAAATGGCCTATGGAGCCTCATTGTAATCATTATGCTCAGATAGATGTGCATAGCAAGCCACATATATTCTCATAGATAGCTACCACCATTCAACAAGTTGTTTCAAGTTCTGCAATTTTACAGTTTCAGCCTATTTTATTTATTCAATAGAAGTTATTGTTCACTAAATATATGTTTTTATTGTTCTTATCTCTGTGTTATTTTATTTAGTCTATTATTCATTTTGTTCCGCTCATAAATCTAGATCAATGGCATCAGAGTGGTCTTCTCTTCATTTATTTTTCTCTGAGCATGTCCCCAACAAGATCAGGGTACAAGAACTTGGGACTTGAACCAGTCGATACTTTACAATATCAACCATGTTGAGCCCGAAAACAACCCATGGGAGATGAGAAGAAATATTATGGAGCAGGAGATCCTTTTAAAATGTTGCTCGAGGAATCCCTTGAATGAAAAATGAATGAAATGATGGACAAATTTGCATAGATCCTTCGACGACTGCCAATAAGAGACACATATTCATCAAGAGACCATGTAACCCCCTTCAAGATACAAGTAAATTTTGATATTCCATTATTTGAAGGACTGATAGATGCAGATGTTGTAGATAAATGATTGAATCTGCTCGAAGTGTAATTTTTGGTCCATAATTTTTCCGATAGGGAAAAGATTACTTTTTCAGTCCTCGAGGTCATTTTCCATGTTAAGGACTAGTGGGATACTTACTTTGAGAAAAGGGCCATATAGGAATATGAAATATTTGAAGTTGCCCCCACATTGGATTCCTTCAAGGATGACATTAAATAAAAATACTATCATGTTGGAAGCTATGAGGACCAGTACACAAGATGGACCACGTTGCGTAACAAAAGGGACCAAACAGTACCATATTTCACCAATATTTTCCACACCCTGCGCACCAAATTGGGTATCAAAGACTCTGAATGAAATTTGGTGCTCAAATACCACGACTATCTGCATAGATACATTCAAACAAAAACAAAGTTTCTCGACATCGCATCATTAGGTGTGGCTTATAGATATGTTTTCAAGATCGAGAATAAATTTAAGCATAAGAGGAGAGATTTTGGATCTACAAACTTCTCATAGCTGAAGTAGGGAAAAGGCGACCCCAACCCACAAAACAAGGGACAAAGAAAATATGGTCGCTCTTGGGAAAACTAGTTCAAGCCACACCCTAAGAAGGGTAATGAGAAGATGAAGAAGGAAACGAGAAAATGGTATGAATACCATAAAATCCCTTGGCACAAAACCAAAGAATGTCAGTCCAAGCAGTCACTGGTGGTCGATTTGAAAACATCTGAGTCAGAGGAATATTTTGATTCTAAATCAAATCCAAAAAGTGGGAAGCATATCATCGACGTCGAACCCAGTTCCATTATCACTACCACCAAAGTCCAACTAAGTGAACCATAGGAGGGGAACACCTCTTTCACTCATATATGTGGGTAAAGGGAACTCCATTGCATTTCATTGTTGATAACAACAATCAGAAGAATCTGATTCCAGAAAGAGGTCGTCAATCAGATGATTGTGCATATCCTTCACATGTACAACTATAAGAATTTATGTACATGGGACAAGAGTCTTCCCTATGTTCAACACATCTACAACAGGGCTCTCCATGGCTCCACCAACCATATCCCATTTCAGGTAGGGCTAGGATTCCAACCCTTGGGTCCAATTGATGTTGCACTACCTCTTATAACCACACAAGAATAATCTTCCCATGTTTAGTCTGAGGCCGACAAAGCCACCAGATTCATTGAGCAGATTCAACACATCTACTAATAGGTCCATGATATTTTGCAGAAATCCAATGCTAAGTACAAGTAGCGCCATGATCAACACTAGGTACTGCACCAGTTTTAGGTGGGAGACAAGGTATGGTTACATTTGTAGAAAGAACGCATTACAGGGCCCCATCAGAAGCTCCACCCACTTCACTATGGGCCTTAGACTATCACCAAGGTTGTGGGTAGCAATTCTTTTGATCTCAACACTCCACTCTTCCTTGGCTTTCACCTGGTGTTCAATGTGGACATTGTTCGGCCATATTTTCCACCATTATTGGAAACCTCAGTGATCGCAGAATAGTTGACACCAATAGAGCTCAACCCTAACTATATGGAACAAGAATCCATTGATCAGATAGTGGACACACAGGTCAAGGGCACTCACCAATAGAGGATCCATATTTATCAGGTTCTCAAGGCAGGGCAACTCCTACACCAAGGAAAGTGGCTCACCCAAGGCCAAATTGAGCAGAAGTTTCCTCACATGATGGGGCCACTCAAAACAATGGAGACCATTGCTTCCTAATGGGGGAGGACTAATCCAAGTGGATATTGGTGGCCACCCACCTATTCCAACTCACTCCTCTAGACCTTTTTTAGTTCAACACGTTCTTTTGTAATCCTTTGTAATTGTGGGTTCTACACTTACAGGGTTTCCTAAAGCCCTACACAGTTTCCAGGGGGACATTGGTGGCCACCCAGCTAATCCAACTGGCTTATTTTTGACATTTTCATGTCAGCACATCTTTCTATACTTTGAGGGTTGTTTTGGGGCCCTAAACAGTGTTTTTTTGGCGTGCCATAGTCAAACTATAGATGAAGTCAGATTTTGATGGAATCATGTGTATTTATCTAAAATACCTTTCCAACAAGATATAACATGCCTAAAACGTAGGTTGTATGAAAAATTTATGACCCCGATAAGTTGAGGTACCAAATTTCCCATAGGGGCCCACATAAATTTTGGCGTTTCATCTCCTAGGGTTAGGTTTTTGGATGTCTATAGTTTTTGCATTCATGAGTAATGTTAAAAAAGGCCTCTGGAGCCCCATTTTAATCATTCTTCTTAGACTGATGCATATAGAAATCCACATCTCTTCTCAGAGATAGCTACCACCATTCGAGGAAGTTGTTTCCAGTTCTACAGTTTTACAGTTTCAGCCTACTTTATTTATTCAATAGAAGTTATTGTTCAGTGGATATTTGTTGTTGTTGTTCCTATCTCTGTGTTATTGTATTCAGTATATTATTCCTTTTGTTCTGCTCATAAATCCGGATCACACTTACTTACTAATGGATCACCCTCTGCTCGAAGTGTCTTTCCCACTAGGTTAGTGCATGGCCATCTATTTTCTATCAAGAAAATGAAATTTTCTTATATTCATCTATATTATGGACATCAAAATACACTTCTAGACTTAAAGACTTCCTAGGCTTGTTTGTCTACTTCTGGATATTCTAGCTTAGCCCTGAACTCATAAAGAAAAATGGGAACTCATTCCCTTCATTTTTCTTTTGTGTTAAGATAAGTGCAAATGAAATATCGGAATAAATTGTATAGAGTATGAAATATTTAATAAAGTTGGGACTCATCAGTGCAGGAGCTCTTGCTATCTCTTCTTTGATTTTTTCAAATGATTCCTTTTCATTGGACCCCCATTTAAAAAATTTATTTTTCTGAATCATGTCTTGAAGGGGTTTAACTGTTTCAAGAAATATTGGAACAAACCTCCTTACAAAATTAATCTTCCCAAGGAATGACTGCAAGGATTTCTTCTTATGGGGAGGGGGAATTTTTGAGATAGCTTCAGTTCTTTTGGGTTCTATGATAATATCATATTTGGATACTATAAAGCCCAACAATTTCCTTCATCGACTACAAATATAGATTTCTTTGGATTCATAGAAATGCCATATATCTTTCATATGTTAATGATTTTCCTTAGAGGAGATATGTGACCCATTTTGTCTTTCGAGAAGAAAATAACACCATCCATATATAACACTACATATTCATCAATTATTCCCCTAAATGAAATATCCATGGCTCTTTGGAAAATTTTCCCTGCAATTATTAACCTGAATGACATTTTGTTGTAAGCATATGTTCCAATTTTAGTTCATAAAGAAGTCTTCAGTTGGTCATCATGATCAAATAGAACTTGATTTTTTCCCAAAAAACCGTCCAATAATGAGAGCATTTCATAGACACATACACACTGTAAGATTTTATCTATAGGTGGCACATGTAATCATGTTTTTCAGAGGCCCTCTTTAAATTCCTAAAATTGACACAAAGTCTTATGTCCCCATTTTTATTCCTTACATGCAAAATATTAGCAATACATTGAGTATTCCTGACTGGTAAAATTATTATTGGTGCTAGTAACTTGTTCAATTCATCCTTTACTTGTGGCTCCAAGTTTGGATGCATTTTCCTCAACTTTGGTTGGAAAGGATTTGTCTGAGGCTTCATGAGGATTATATGTTGTACAATATTTGTGTCACAAGTGTTGAGGTTGTCCTAGGTCCAAGGAAATATATCCTTATATTCTTTAAACAAATTGATGAAGGATTTCCTTTCGACTAAGGAACAATTTCTCCCATTATTTATGTTTTGAGGTAGATTTCACATTCGAAGATTATCACTTCAAATTGAATTTTTGAATTGTTGGTTTTGCAGTTTGTCACTTTCTTAAATTTGTCCCAAAGATAATAGACTTTCTCTAGCCTTACCACATTTTTTGGCATATTATTAATCATATTGATTTTTCTTTTCTTTGTCTGATCTATTGAGTCAGGAACATCAATATCCATGTTTTGATCATGTTGATCATCATCTATGATAGAATATTTGAAGTTACCCTTAAGGTGTAGGAAACTTATAATTTGTTGGTCATCATCAAAGACTCTCTAGTTGGTTACATTATTGGGAATTGAAGGATTGTACAATAATTCCACAGAAAAAGTATTAGGCATTATCTCTTTCGATGGAGTTAGTCTAGATGCTACATCAGCTAGCAAGGTGTCATCATAGTTTAATGAACGAGGAACATGAATGCTATTAAAAGCATCAAAGTGTTTAATAAATTCCCATACCTCTTGTCATTAATGCTTGATATGACTTGGAAGACAATGTATGGTGTTTCTTATCCATCTTATTACAATTTTAGAATCACCAAATACCTTGATTTTGTTTGGCGGTATTGTTTGTACATTGGAACTCAAGTCTACATGTAATCAATGTTTTCTTATCATTACCACACCTACACCTTCAAGATATTTGGATCCATCCAAAAATAATGTCCACATGTTAGGATCTCCTTTAGGTTTAATTATGGAGTCAAATTTTTGTTAATTTTCTAAATTATTGAGGTTAGTGAAGTTAGCACATATCTCTAATTTATCTATGGATGGCATGTTAGATTGTACATCATGGTTATTGTCCTTGATATCTACTATGTTACAGTGAGTCTCAACAATCTAAGTGAAATGAAGGATTTAATATTGTGTGTTTGATTCTGCATTAGAAGAAATATCAACTCTGTGATTCCCAAAGAATGAATCGTAGAAATAATTCCTCAAAATTGAATGGTTGAACAATATGATTTCATTAGGGTAATTCAAGTCTATTACTACATGTTTCATGTAACTTTATCTATCTACTATGATATGATTGTTTTTTCCATTGTAGGGAATCCATAAGTGTGACCAATCAGTAACAAAATATCCACCAAGCATAGTAGATCAATCTCTTCACAAAATAATTCCAAAAGTATCAAGGATATCTACTACTACAATGTCAATGGATTGATGCAATTTAGGGTTGGATGATAATCTGATCAAAACATTCTTTAACTCCCTTATAACTTTGACTCTTGTCTTATCCATATGTATGATTTGGGTATCATATTCTTTAGGTTTGACATTGAGTTTTTCACATACCTTTAGTGGCATCACATTGGAGTAAGCTCTTGAATCCACCTTGCAGTTGTGAACATTTATATTAAAAATATCATAAGTCAATAAGAAGGGAGGAGTATTTGATCTTGATCTTTGGCCAATCAGAGATGCATTGACAATTGATAGTCTCTTTGGTGTTGTACTTTTAGTGGATTACCCAACTTTACCCTTTCCTTTATTTGACCCCATGTTTGCCTCCTGAGTATTCTTGGAAGTGGTACCTTGCATAGTTTTAATAAAATTCTCTTTAATATGAGGTATCTTCATAAGTTCAAATAGGGAGATATTATTTTTAGTTCTTTTCAAATATTCTAAACAATCATAACCAAATTTGGATGGAGGGACAAAAGGAGTAACCCGATTTTCCCTAGAGGGTGTCTTTGGAGTATTGGTTATTATATTAGAAGTTTCAGAAGAAGAAGGAGGATTGGAGGATGATGCCTTACTTACATTCCTGGTGGTTACTGCATTTTGAGACATATGTATCTCTTCAAAATCTTAATCGTCTTCTTCTTATCCTAATCCAAACAAGATATCCCAAAAAGTATTAACTTGGTGTTCCTCTGTTTCCTCAGGTTCATATGATTCATCTTGTTGTTCATATTCTCCCTCCACTTTCTATTTAGATTCAATTTTGTTTTCACTTTCCTAGGCCTGAAAGGATTGAAAAATATCTTCCCTGTTAATACCTTCTAGGGAAGGGGGAGTGGTATTGTTGGTAGGATGAGATCCCTTCTCCTTCTTAGGTTGAAAATTAAAAAATTTCTTATCACTAGAGGATCCTTCTCCACAGTTCTGCTTTAGATCGATTATTTTTTTAGAAAGTATGTTCGTAATTCTATGGAGGGATTCCATATATGTGAATCATATTCCTTTTTATCCTTAGGGTTTTTGGTCACAATTTATTTAGTTTTAGCATTAGCTTTATCTTTTGAAGATTCACCCCCAGGGTTACATTTCAGACTCAACTTGTATTTCTCAACTTTAATGGATTATTTAAAAGTTTCTTCGAGAGTATTTTTCTCGGCCCTCTTAACAAAAAAATCCATGGAAACAAGGAGCGATAAAGTATAGAATTCAATGGAAATGTCTTTAGAAAGCTTAGGATATTGAGGAATTTTGTTCATTAATTCTCAGAAGATCTACAATATTTGACTAAAGAAAGTGTTGACTAAAATATTTGATCGTTTCTTTTCCTTCCATTTTAATTCTCAGAAGATATACAACTAAGGATGTTGGGGTTTTTTATTCTTTGAACTTTTCTATAAAAGTAGTTTCAAATGCATTACATCTAGTAATAGAAGCTTGATCTAGAGAAAGAACCAGGTTGAAGTTTGTTTTCAAACATATAAGGAAATAATCTACAAACAACATCTTCATATTGAACGTTAATAAGTCTAACAACAAGCATAAACTTCTTGATATGTATTTTGTAGAATCTTTCCTATTAGGGTAAAATTTAGGAAATAATTGATCAAGATGATTGGGCATATCATGGATTGCCTCATGCATTGTAATAGCATTGGAAACCAACCATGGTTGATTATTTGAGGCATTTTGATTAGATCATGCCATTCGTTAGGTATTGATAAGGAATATATGTCTTCTTTCTCCTTCTAATTCTCCTTCTCCCTCAGGATCATCTTCGATTTCACCTCTTGGTGTTCTGTGTGGAGATAATTTGGGAGGAAAGGGAGGTCTACCACCACCACTAGTGACTAAAAAATATTCTAGTTTTAAATGTGAGGATTGTGAAACTCCCTATAAAACTTGAGATAAGTAATATTTGAGTGTCTCGATGGTTGGGTTCTCCTCATGGGTAAAGGGGTTTTCAGAAGACGACTCTTGTATCGTAGGGATTTTATGGCCTTAGGTACTGAAAAATCAAAAGGGAGTTGTTCAGTCTTCCTACTCCACTGTCAAGTTAACACACACTCACGAGATTCCTTGATTATTGTATCAAGATACTCTTTAGTAAATCTGCAAGGGGTTGGAGATATAGTCTTGGAATAAGTAGGACACCGTTTAGTGGAAACCTAAGAGGGAGTGTTCAAAGAGTATGATAGGTAATGAAAGGTTTGTTCAGGTTCAAGATGATGAGAATCACTTGGTTGAGTAGTATTGAATAGTGGAATAGAATGGGTAGGGTTTAGTGTTTTCTTTGTAGGAAATCAGTTTGATGGCCCTCCTTCTAGCGCCATTTCTGTTGATGGGTCCAAAATCATTCCATCAAGACAGTAAGGGAGAATGCCTGATGGAAAGTCCCAATTAGACCCACTCTCCTTTGGGATGGCAAGTTTTAATATTATGTGGGTCTAGTTGCCACTATAAACTATTTTTTAAATATGAATATGAGAATAAATGTTCTCAGATGAATTAAAATATGAAACTAAACTAACTTATGATGTCTACTGCTACTCTAAATGTAATCCTAAACTATTCTAACTTATCCTAATTAGGAGTAGATTAAAAAAATGAGTACTATGAAAGATAATACTATTAGGATCAGAAATAATTCATGTATGCTAATAGTAGATGATAAAAGCAATGCTACATGTACATTAACAATTAGTTGTAAGAATGCATCCATAACATTATTGCAGTACTCATAAGGAAACAAATGACAACATGATTATTTACAACAATGTGAAGAACTAGTTCATACAACAAAATTCTATATTACTCAAGCATAAAATAAATGCACAAAGAAAAATCTCATGTACATCCACCGTAGTCACAAATTCCATAAATGCCTCTTTCTCTTCATTTCTTTAAAAGTAAAAGTACCATCTTTCATTTACAAAGGGAAAAATTGCCCCTCCCATCACAACACTCTCTTTTATAAAAAAGAGAGTTTGTTCATATTCTATGACTGTCATCATGTCAGATGACAGTTACAACATTTTGTTTCACATCCTATATTGGGAATTTACAGTTTTTATATTATCAAAATAAAAAGAGTATTAATAAATACAATGATTAAGAAGCATTCAATTGCTACATTTTGTCTCTATAATCCTTCCATAGATCATAGTCCTTTAGAATTGAATCCACTTTGTTCACCTATATCTTTTCCAAATCTATCTCATTGACACAGATCTAGGTAGTTAGCTCCATCTTCAGAATTTTCTCTATTCTTTGAATGAAGTCTTTGTCTATCAAGATCAACTTTATTGGATTTATGATATTTTCTTCACGGTCTTATTTATTCCCCTCAATTATTTATTCGATAGTATGTCTATTGACATCTCTTCTGGTTTCTATATATTTCATCCTTGACACAATTGGGGTTTCTTCTTCTAAGTCTTCCATTACCTCCATTCCAAATTCTTCAAGCAAGTTATATTGAAGGCTTTCCATAGTCTCTTATATGCCTTGTTGATTGTTTCCTAAGTTCTTTTTATAACATTCATGATGGTTTTCTAGGTATTAAAGAGAACCTAGTGCTTGATTTTGTGCCTAGCTATGTAGAATATCATAGTACTGGGTGGATTATCATACATATCTTGCAAGTCTATGATTTTGTCAAAGGAATTTTGAGCTTTTCAATATTTTTTATTTTTATCTTCCAACTAACTTCCTAGGTTGATTTGGTATTCTGATGCAGGAGCATCGATCCACCTCAGCATGCGCCAGCTTTTCATCACATTAGTACACATTCAAGGAGGGGAGAGACACCAGCCCTCTGATTTTGAACTCAAATTTTAAAATTTAAATGTAATTAAATGCAATTAAATGTTGTCAGGATGGAAGAACCGAGTTGATGCCTTTTTACAGGTAGTAGATGAGGTCACCTTTAATGGCTGACAATAGGTTGATCTAGATCCTAATCGGACTAGATTTTCATTCAATGTAATCTTCCTCAGTAGGTAGACGTTGTAAATGGTGATTAGACACCACTAGAATAGTTGGAGGGAAATACTCGACGAGTCTCCTCTTGTATAAATCTCTATAAAATATGCCCAGTAGAGGTTGTTGTTGAAAGTAGTTGAGAGCTGTTGAAAGTTGATTATAAATCATTGTAAGCCAAGAGGAGAGAGTTGAGACTCAAGTTGCAGTCCAGCCTATACACATTGTAATTAACATTCTGTTATTAATATAAAAGAACATATTTCACTATTCATGAATTTGTGTGTGGTGGATGTGTGCTCTATGAATGTTATTTGTGTGTTTATGCATTCATGTATGTTGTAGATGTATGATAGGTTTCCATATGCAGGGATATACAAAATTCACTATCTATCTGTGATTTTGTTAATTTGTTTTGGGTTATTTAGGTGGTGCAAGGAGTGCAAAACAGGGTATTGGAGGCTCTATAGCCAACGTAAGGAGTGTGTATCTAAAGTATTTCTATTCAGAGAAGAACGTGCCAGAAGAGCACACCAGAGAAAACACAAATCGAGAGGAGCCTTAAGGTTGTTGAACACCTTGGAGGGGAAAGTTTGTGTAGAGAAGGCACAAAAGTAGAAGACAGGGTGGTTGGAAAACTTTGTAGAGATCTGCCAAGAGGGCATTGAGCAGGTGCAAATGTGCACAAGTGAACTCTGCTTCGAGTTCAGAAATAGACAGAGGAGAGTGTCAAGAAATACGCCCTAGGGTTACTGAACACTCTGGAAATCTATGGCAGGAGAGATACTTCATATTTTCTGAATACTCTGAAGGAAGGGCTTAACAATGAGTGCTCTGAGTACGTGTATGGAGTGCACAGGACCAACACATTATGAAGTGTTGGAGAAGTTGAAAGAACCAGAGTTGTTGAACACTCTGGGAAGCTATGCAAGGTGTGCATCGAGTGGATGCAGGAAATGCATCGGTGAATCTGAAGGACCAGGATTCAACAGGAAGACCCGTGCAAGGCATGAACTGGGCCAACACTTGTATCAATGTTGAAGAGGTCTGAATATTTCAAACAGGAAAGCACAAGCAACGTGCCAGAGGTAAAGTATTCCAACTTTACAAATCTCTAGGGGAAGCGCACAGAGTGTGCCAGGAGGGCACCAGAAAGTCCTTTGGAGGATGCAAAAGGGCCAAGTCCCTTAGATATTAGAGCAAGCTAAAGCTCAGGAGGAATAGTGCCATTGCGCACAGAGTATTTGCAAAGAGTTCAGAAGGATGAGAACAGTCCAAGTCTTGAACCGTGGGAGAAGTGATAAGTGTGCAAATAAACATAAGTGTGTGTCAGGACCCAAGTCCCTCAAGTTGACAAGCTTAGGAGAGATAGTGCAAGTGTGTAGAGAGAATATGCATAACATGTAGAGGATAAGGATATTTATTGATTCAGGTCAAGGAGACAACCCAAGTTTGCATGTAGAGCGCAAGGAGGTTCTAGAGCCAAGGTCAAGTTACATTGGCAAAAGCTCAGAAGGGATGGCACAAGGTGTGCATTGACAGACTTGTTCCAATTTCCAAAACTCAGGAGGAAAAGCACAAGTCGAGACCCAGTAGTCGGGCTTGCAGGAGAGATCTCAAAGGCCGTAGCCTTTGACACTTACAAACCTTCCCAAATTCAGGAGGATGAATAAGATCAAGTGGAGGAGCTACAACAACATTCATATCAGTTGTAGAGGAAGAGATCTGGACCATTAGATCTACGTCTAGACAAGAAGAGCACGTAGAGGAAAGGAAAATGTCCCACCCATCAGATCAGGGTGTGAAGGATCAACAAGTGTTGGATCCAAGTAAGGTGCACGAGCCTTAAACTCTTTCAAAGTGAAAAAAAGAGTGGGATAGTTGAAGTCCTAAAGTCTCGAAATAGATCAGGACCGTCCATCGTCCAGGGGGATAGGTGGTGGCAGATTTGAGACTCCAGAGTGGAAATACTCTAGGAGTTCTGGGATAACCAGCGTGTGAAATTGTCAAAGCTCCGAAGCTCAAAGCTCATCCATGTTGTTGGTGCTAGAAGGGACATGTGTCAACAGATCTGGAGGTCCAGAATGTAAGCACTCTGGAAGAACATCAGTGAAGAGCTTAGAGAATATCTCAGTCATCCATCAGAATTGGACAGGTGTCAACAGATCACGTACCCCAGAGGTTTGTCACTCTGGTGGATTAGACTGGTAGTTGTTCGGAATTTTCCGAAGCGCTGGAGCCCAAAATTGTTGTGGGTCGTTGATATCAAAGGAGAGAGAAGACTGTTGATCTGTGAGGGGACACGTGGAGGATGGAGGATCACTCCATTGGAAATCCATTTTAGAGGAATTGGCGACAAGAGAAATGAAAACGCTCGAAGCTCGAAGCTCTGAAGCGCCCTTTGAATAGGCGTCTGGTCATAGCCCGCGGTCACATGCAGTTTTCGTCAGAGAAAAGGGGACAGGGCTTGAGATTTGAGATCGAAGGCACAAGAAGATAGAGAAAGCACCTAAGGGGTTCAGGTTAGCACAAACCTACACCAGGAGGATGAAAAAGGGCTTGAAGTTGTCAGATATCAATAGATTTTGTCCATAGTTTGGACCGGGGTCTCTTGAAGACACTAAGGTTATTTAGAGGTCCTCGTTCTCCATTTTGGGAACGGAGGAGAAATTAGGGGCCTATGTAATATGGTCATGTGGTTCCAGTAGGGGTCAAAGAGTTGACTCAAATCAGTGTTTTGAACTATCCTTGACCAAAAGGTTGCAACACCCCTTGGAGGGAAGGGGGGCTGCATCAAGTGGTATCAAAGCTAAAACAAATTCTGCATATTGTAGGAAAATGAGGAGACAAAGGAGATATACAAATATAATCAAGTAGTATCATAAGGTTCACCTGTAGACAACAGGTGAAAGAGGAGGCATGGTATCGATGCTTTGTGTGTGATTGCTTGCAAGGGTGCAAGAGTCAAGAGAACAACCAGGTGGGTTGTAGGAGAAGCTGGAGACATTCTCAGTTGCAAACTGAACAACATATATCCAAGAGGGATGAAGGAAGAGAAAGGAGATGGCTACTGAAGGCCATGAACGTGGTCAAAGAGGAGACCAACAACAGAAAAAAAAAATAGAAATGGACAAAGAACTCAGGGAAATCAGAGCATAAATGAAGAGGCTATCATTAAATATGTACCATGAATCATAGGTATGATGGAGGCACGAATGGAATTTGAAGAGGAGAGAAAAATGGCATGTTTAGAAGTTGTTATCCCAAAGGCAGAAACAGGAGTTGATGAGATGGTTGAGGGAAATTGAAACCCTCAATGGCACATGGAGTGGTTCACATCTATGAGCCAGAAGTTGGAAAGAGCCTCGGTGATGAGGAGGAGAGATCAGTGGAGGATCTCATGAACTACCAGGAGGGAAGTGATGAAATTTCAGGTTTCCAGGTGGGAAATGAAGTGAGATCAGTTGATCTCATAGAATGCCAGGAGGGTAGGGCATAAATACCAAATTGCCAGGTGGGAAAGGGAGAAGAGATGAGCTCAGAGAAGAGTTCATTTCATCTAGGAACGATGTAAGAGGAGGATCAAAGGAGCATTCTGATTATTGGGGGAATTGAGATATTCCTGCCACATAGCCCAGTTGAGGCCAGAGCATGTGTTTCAAATGACATAGTAGAAGGACAACCGGTTGTGATTGTCATAAAGGAAGAGAAGGAGGAGACATTGATGTCTGCCCCAACTGAAAAATAAGAGCACATAGTTGAGTTTCTCACTCAGTGGGAGATGGATTTGAAGTTGCTGGAAGATTGGTTGGAAAATCCAGAACCAGAAGATGGCTTCTAGGAGATAGCCATGCCAAAGGGAAAAAAATGCCAGCATGAGGATAAGCTAGAGGAAGATGGAGTGGAACAAGAACAAATAGAGCTGATATAAGTCAATATGTCAGAGGAGGAAGTTGAGAAACATCTTAGTAAGGAGCCTGCAAAATTGGAGTCTGCAGTAGAGTGGCAAGTCAAGGCCACAAAAGAAGAAAACAACATGGGAGATCAGGTTGATAGGCCCTTTGATCAACATGAGGAGGTGCAACAGAGCAAGTTGCATAAAGGGAGCCAACGAACAAAGCAGCTAGAAGAGGTGATATAGGAGATAAGAGTGCTGATGTTGAAGTCAACAAAATAAGTTGTTAGTAGGATGGATTTGAACAAAGGAGGACCTGCAAGAGCAACAGGGAAGAAGCAGGAACAAAAACAACATATCAAAGGAGTAGGTGGACAACTCTAAAGGATATTTTGAGATCCAAAGGGATTTCAACAATGCAGAAGAGGAACTCATGAGAAGGAGCTCATGATTTTCCTAGCAGTGGAGTATGATGCAAGAGAATCGCTCCACCTCAGTATGCACCAACTATTCAACACATTAGTGTGCATTCAAGGAGGGGAGAGACACCAACCCTCTCATTTTCCCCTCAAATTTTAAAATTTAAATGTAATTAAAAGTAATTAAATGTTGTCAAGTTGGAAGAGCCAAGTTGATGCCTTTCTACATGTAGTAGATGAGGTCACCTTTAATGGCTGACAGTAGGTTGATCTAGATTTGATTCAGACTAGATGTTCATTCAATGTAATCTTCCTCAGTAGACAGGCATTGTAAATGGTGATTAGACACCACTAGAGTAGTTGGAGGGAAAGACTCAACGAGTCTCCTCTTGTATAAATCTTTGTAAAACATGCCAAGTAGAGGTTGTTGTTGAAATTAGTTGAGAGCTGCTGCAATTTGATTTTAAATCGTTGTAATTTGAGAGGAGAGAGCTTAGACTCAAGTTGCAGTCCATCCTGCATGCATTGTAATTAGCATTATGTTATTAATATAAAAGAACAAATTTCACTCTTCATGAATTACTATGTGGTGGATGTGTGCTCTATGAATGTTATTTATGTGTTTATGTGTTCATGTATGTTGTATATGTATGATTGATTTACATATGCAGGGATATACATAATTCACTATCTATCTTTAGGTAATTGGTTGGAAATGTATATGTTTTAAATTTTGACGTACAATGTTCTTATTGCTCTGCAAAAGTTCATTTATTTTATTGATTTTAGCTTCTTTTTTTTTCAGACCTTGTTCTTGGAAAATATTTCTAAGCAGTTTCCATTGCACCCAAAAAAGAAAAAGAGGAGAATCTAGTTGAACAGATGAATGACCAAAAATCTAAAAATCACAACTCTGATATATTCTTAAGAACTTATCATAAAATGCACTCCGGGAGAAATACTTGGTATTATATCTTCAATCTTTTTGAGTAAGAAAATTTTGGCACAACTGTAAAGAGTGAGAGTGATGATAACACCTATTCCCCATAAATAAATTTTTAGGATATTTCTAAGTCCAGGTTACACAAAGTTGCAGCAAAACCCAAGTTGAATGGATACACATATATGATACATTGGGCTCTGGAACATGTAGATCTCTAGACGTGAACTATTGTCAACAATCAGAAGGTGGTTATTGGATCCTTCAGGACTGAAGACATCCAAGTAATGTATAAAATTCCCAAACATGATATTATTTATAAGAGCGAATTCTTTGAAAAGTTTAGTCCAGAGGAATGTGTGGAAATCGTTTACAATTGCCACAATTAATTAAATATTGGTGGGATGCTGAGAATGAGTTTAAAATTGAGAGCTTGGGTAAATATGCAACTTCTTCTTGCAATCTAGGGAAATTATATGTTTCCACCCTAATGTGTCGATTATATGGTGAAAAGAACCATAATAATTTCAAATTAGACTAGGTTCGAAGTATGCATTGAGTAATTAGTGGTTTCAACTTCAATTGGGGTACTATTCTATCTAATAACCTCTATAGGCACATTGAAAATTTTATATGTAAATTATAGGCCTACTTTCCCTATTCATATAGGCCCATATACTCTTTCTAGTGTAATATGTGCCAAAATAGAAGCTATGGCATTGGAAGATATCAATTTTTCCTGTATTGAACTTAAGATGCATAACCCTTTAAAAAATTTATATGAACATTTCCTTCTTTTTGGCAAAGATATATGTTCATGAATAATCTCCTCATGATAATGTTTTCAGGAGATCTATGTCTTATCAAGAATTTTTGCAGAGAAATTAATGCCTCCCTAAGCATTCACTTGATAGTTTCTTAAATTTACAGAAGGAAATGAGGATTTTCCTCCCATTAATCCTCCAACAAGAGTAAAAAGAACAGTTTCCTAGGAATCAACCAAATACATAGTTTACAATATATCTGATAGAAAATGAATAGAAAAATTATCTCAAATGCTCAACCCTTCCCAACAACAGATGGAATCTAAGACAAACCAGAAAATTGTTGAGGTAATTTTAGAAGTACTATTAGAAGAAATATTAAAAGAAAATGCCATCCAACAGATAGATCAGAAGAAGTTACATGTTGAGTCTCTTTTATTTGAAAATATCCAGCAAAGACAGTCACAACACAAAGAGAAAATTTTGACAAGTCATACTATGGCAAGAGAAACAAAGATATTATCTTCACTTCAAAACTTTGGTCAAGGTCTAGATACGCCATACAAAAAATACTCAAACTCAAGAGCATGACAATTTGGTTTCTTCATCAGTTGCCTTAGTCACACCTCTAGCTAGTATTCTTTGGGTTTCATTCTTGAATCCTTTATATGTTGATTATTTAACAGTAACCGGGGAGGAGGAAGCTCCTCCTATAAACTTCTTCTTTAGTAATAAGAAGAGGGAAATTATAAAAGCAGGGATTCAAAAGAAGAAAATTGATCAGGTATATGAACCACCAACAAAACAAAGAATAATTGGGGATGGTTCTGAACAATATGATAAAGAAATAGTAGGATAATTGACATATTCCATGGGATCTTTTGCCTCAACCAACATTTAGTCAGTAAATAATTTAAAACAAATCATTAAGCATAAAAATGATGAAATAATTCATCTTGAAGAAAAATTGAAACAGAAAGAAACACTCATTGAAAAGCAGGAGGAACTCAAAATTTCATAGGAACACCAAGTACACTTTGAACAAATGAAAATATTTGAATAACAACTGAAAGTTGAGATTACTGGAGTTCAACAATTTGTCTCTGATTCTGTAAATGAAAAGAACACTCAAATCAAACAATTGAAAACTCATATTCAAAATTTAGAGAGTGAAATTATTGATGTTGAGCAATTTAAGCATCAATATTTACATGTTAATGATCAATTAAGAGAAGCACATGTACAATTTTGTCAAATTATGGGTTGTGTTTTAAATCAACGAAGTATGATAAATGAGTTTTCAAAAATCATTTCAGAAAAGTAGGTTGAGTTAACAATGGTCCAAAATAAATTCATGTTATTAATATTATGTCAAAATTAGGTTAGCTTAGTTACCCATAACTCATCCCATACCTTTGAGTCAGAGAAATTAAAAGGATAAATTGATATAGAAGCTTGGAAACATGATCTATAGGAAGCTAAAAGATTAATCAAAGAGACAAGAGAAGCATGAACTTAAAAAATAAATCCAACAATTAGCATAGTGGGAGAAACTGACATTCCCAATGTTCAATTCACCAATCAATCAACCAAGATAGCATATGTAATTATTAAAGTGCAAAGTCAACAAAAAAAAATATGACGATAAAATTGCAATGTTATTTAAGGTAAATCTTGATTCCATCAATCAATTTCTGGTCAAACCACAAAAATGTTATGTCATCTCGAATCAAATTTCTACCAGGATTCACCAAGATCTTATAGTTGTGTAAGAAAAGGTCTTCAACTATGAAATAAGATCACATCTAGAATCCACTAATTTGATTTCTCGAATATTAGACATCTACTCAAAATGGAAGGAACATCTAGAGGCTCATGCATCAAAGAAGGGATAAGTTGAGGACCAATTCTAGGAAGGCCAATAATTTTAGTCCAAGACCTTAAAGGTCTTATTTTTATATATGTTTTTAGACTTTTAGTTAGAACATAGTGGAAATAGATTTTTGACTTGTAGTTTTTGTAATATTATTTATAGACATTTTCAAGAACCTGGAAGGGGTTTGGTTTTCAAGAAAAAAGACACGTACATTGTTGTCAAGATTATTTTTATAAATATAGAGAAACTCAATGATTTTGTGATCCATATACTGGAGTGATTGGTATGTTACTATTATTCATGCATTCATCTGGTATTTTATTTTGAAAGTCACGTTCATTCATTTATTTCAATCCATTTAAGATTAATGAGTATTACTTATTATTTGCACTATTATTAATTAATAGAGTATATTCATTATGAAAATATTTTTATAATTGAGTTAATGAATGATGCAATATGAACACTATGGTTAGAATGGTTTACTTTTAATTGTTTATTTGAAAAATGTACTACTAGAGAGGCTTTTAAATATTGTTTAAATGTGATGAAATATTTCCCTTTTTAGATAGATATAATTTGTTAGTCATATTTTAATTAATTAAGCTCCCAAGATAGAATAGTTTAGGATTAGAATAGAAATAGATTAGTTCATTTATTTTCTGCAAGTAGGATTTAGCAAAGTTTCAAGTTAAGTCTCCTTTCTAGGAGAAAATCCCCTAAGTGGCAACTAGGCCCACATACCAGTGAGGATCTCCATCCCAAACGAGTATGGGCCTAATTGGGGCCTTGATCAGGTGGTTTCTCCATGTTTACTACCAAAAAAATTTCAAGGCATAAACACTACCACCACAATCTCACCATTATGTACTAAATTTTCTTGGGGTTTTCATAGTGGAAAGAGGTGTCCTCGGGCATCTCCTCTTGAAGGGGATGTTGGAATGTCCTAGGGGGGGCCTTAATTTATCTTTCAATAAAATGTATTTTTCTTTTCAAATTTATACAGGAATACCCAAAAATAATAGTTCACCAACAACATACATTACTTAGAAGCACTAAAAGCCTATCCTTTAAGTGAAATAAATGATGGTTGCAAATTTTAGGTTCTATTTTTTAGGACTTTGCAATAAGGATCTCTTTGTTGAAATACATGTTCTAAATTATACACTTTCATTGTCTTTATGGAAAAAAATAAAAAATCTTGAAAGTTCTTACATTATCATAACTTCTTCCATTGAAGGATAAGTAATATTTATTCAATTCAAATACATTATTTATCTTTTGATTGTTGTTTTTCTTTTTCAACTATCCATCATATTGATAAACTTGAATCAATTCGCAGAGTGAAAACAATCCTTTTATAATATGATAATAATTCATTGATAGTTAAGTAGAAATTCTAGGGAACTACATAAGTTCTCTATTTAGCTACAAAAAGTTTCAAACTAATTGTAAATAGTTGTACATTTTTTGTTTAAATTAAAATGCATGATTGGTTATGGGGAATTGACAGTGATGCAAGGGGGGTGGGGAGTGGGAGGGGGGGAATGAGCTTCCACCTTCATGTGGTTGGCCATGTTTAGTAGATAACAAATTATTCTCGAAACCAAGAGGAGATCATTAAGGTATTCCTATTATCCATTAAATAATGATATTTGTTTTAGAGATTATTGAATGTAATCCGATGTGGCATTTTTTGTTCTCCCTTAACATTGATGTTTTCCAATGTTCAATGTGCAAAAAGTCCTATTCCATAGACTTGGTGATGTAGAATGCTTGCTCGATTTAGAGATTGATTCAATGAACATTGACAACAATATTGATAAATCAGATGGCAAGAAAAAAGTGAGTTCCAATTTTAAAGTTTCGTGTACTAAGTTTGATTATTTTCTTAGTTTTACAAATTAATTGAAAATATTTATAAATCATTTTCGATGCCTTTGAAATAATTACCTAGCCATGAATCATCTCAGGAACAACACTACATACATAAAACTCATAAATTATTAATTCCCTTTTATTGCAAACTAAGCATTGACCTTTTATGAATAACCTATGTCACTCAAATTTTGCATGGGTATAGAGATGCAAAAGAATATTTAAAACATGGTATGGATGCAATGAGTTCTGAGTTTCTTTCTACAAAGAAAATAGTCAGTGGGGAGAAGTGGGGAGAAAGTGTTGGAGGAGAAATCTACATACGTCAGCACCATGTAGCAGAAGGAAAGAATACACTCGCTACTTGATCGACTTGTCTTATAAAGATACAGGTAAATACAAATTTATTTTGCATCACAATATATATACAAATAATGGCTAACCATATTATTAGCATATAACTCATGGTAATTTGTTTATAGGTCTTTAAGCCACTGGAGACGTTCAATTGTGAAGCACTCAAAAAAATCAAGTTTAGTTAATTTACATTATCATTAATTTAGTGTGTTATTTTTTTTCTTGCTACTATCAGGGGATTAACAATTTGTTTGATCACAAGGAAATAAAACCATGGAGACTCTCGTGTGAATATATATTTTTTAATGCAAGGAAAAGTTTACTTTATGTTTTTCCACTTTTCCATTTACAACATTAAATATACACTTACTAATTGTAGCGGCACCATGGGTGCTTTCCCTGTTCCCACCACTAGTGAAGTTGGGGTTGTTGACAGGGGCAGGATGCAAAAGTCTCGTTGAGTACAATACTTTCCTCTTTTAGTAGGGATTAAGAAATGAAATGGTATGAACTTGGAGATCTTACTGAATTTCATCTGGGGATAAGTAATATCTTAGGTAAGTTTGAATGATTTTGAATTCTTGTTGTTGTGTGGGGTCTCAACCAATGCACCAGTTATACCGGAACTTGTAAGCCCAAAAACTAGTCATAAAACTCATCTTGTTTGTTATTTAGTTGTATGAGCTAATTGAAAATAATTGTAAATAATTATGGATACTTTGACATAATTCCCTAGCCAGGAATCATCTCAGGAACAACACTACCTACATAAAACTCATAAATTATTAATGCCCTTTTTTTTTTTTTTCTTTTTTCAAAGGAACTGGGAAAATATATATTAAAATACTTCCATGAATGAAAGTGATATAGGTGGAACTTGCCTATCCTTCCCATTGAAGGTATCATAGTAGGATTTCCCAAAATTTCCCAAGTTCCTTCTATCATAATATTCACTTGTGTTTATTCATCCAAGACACAGTCTATGTCGAAGTCTTCTATTCATGTACTTATGCGTTGTTTTACTTTCAGGATCTCTGGTAAGCTGAAATCTTTGTGAAAATTCATTGTTTCTTTCAATTATGATAACATACTCTGAGCTTTCTCTGATTCTTTCTCTTTATGATTCTCTAACATGCTCTTAGTCTCTTGACTTTCTTCATAGTTTTCTTGTCTCATGTTCATCCTTTCAACTTTAGCAATCATCCTTGGACAATCCTCAACCTCATGACCAACAACTTTACAACAAAGACAAGTAGGACCTGTACCAGGGCATTCCTTAGAAAGATGTCCCAATCTTCTGAAGTTACAACACAATGTCAATCCTCTTTTTATTTTATATGTTACCCAAACTCTTCTGTACTGTGCACTAGGATCACAGTGTTGGACCTACAATCTGCAAAAATTCTTTCTAGGTTCCTGCATCCACTTATTAGTCCAAAAAATCTTTTTGTGCATAGGAATAATATGTATTTCTTCATTTATATTATCTTTACTTAGATCAACTCTTTCTTCCAACTGCGCCCCAGCTTTCAAATTAGGATAGAATCTATTAAACATAACTAAATTCATGCTTTCGAAACAAAAATTTGCACTTATCTTACTCGTATCAAAGCACAAAGATTTACCTATTTTAAGATATTACCTCTTTTCTTCATATCGGGTTTCTTTCTTAGCACAAAGATTTGAAATTCAAGTAGAGTACTGTGCACTACAACAACAAATCTATGCACAAATTTTCTCTTTTTTTTACTTCAGTTCCCAGCAATCACAGTTTCAAGTCCCGACAACGGAACCATTTGTTGGCACAGGGGCAGACACATGATTCAACGCTTCAACAATGCACCAACAAAACCCTAACTACCGACCCTTTCGACAACACCTACGAATCAGGTGAAGTCTCACCCAAGGTAGAAGAAGGGGGGGTTACAAGACTCATGTGTCTGTAACCAAGATGGGACACAGATCTGTGATAATAACACTTCACAGAGTATTCTAGCAACACTTAGAATGTGATATGCATTAGTTCATTAGCTTCATTAACATCGCAGAACAAACCCTAAGATAGATCGACACAGTAGATAAATATTAATCACTTCAATCATTTAGCACATAACACTGAGTTGGATCTAACATTGATTCATCCTTAACACAACTAAATCACTAAGCATCAACAGATCTATCTAACATACATAATAAGAAAATCATTGAGCATATTCATAACATAACCAACAAAGCATAAAGAAAACCAAAGACACAAGATATACGTGGTTCACCCCAGTGTGGGGCTATGTCCACCAACTGCTTCGTCTTCTTTATTATTCTTCCATCTTTTCCATTCTGTTTCTCCTGTGCACTAATCCACAAAGCCAAGATTTGCACCAGACAAGAGATCTGCGCACTACGCACCAGATCCTCCTTCCCAAAACTAGGTCAAGGCACAGATCCAACTTCTCTATTGAGCACAGAGCCTTACATACGCATTATGTTACACAAAGCAACTTATAACTACTCACACTTAGCCTCTCTTTTCACTATCTATTTACTCCTTTCTACATTACATTCTTACTTATTTATACTTTTACAATAAGGCCTAATCATGGGTAAACCCACAGGCCGACATCCCATAACCCATTACAAAACCCTAAGGAACCCCTTGGTGGGTCCACATAGCCCACAAAATCGATGAGATCCGCTATCTCATCTCTACTTGGGTGCTCCATCTTCGACCAACCTGTTGAATTCCAAAAAGTGGTCAAACCTGACCAAGGTTTCCTCAAAACTTGGTCGAGGGCCAACATTCGTTCGATGGATAGTTATATGAATGGTCATTTCTCTTTCTATGAATGGTCATGGTAAAGTCATGGATCTTTTGAAAAAAAAATTGATGAAGGGTCATTTATCTTGCAATGAATAGTTTGTCAGAACAACGACAAAACCTGAGTTGTCACAGTTTTGACCTTCCCGTGATGACAAAAATGATATTAAGTTGTCATTTGAAGACCGATGAGAGACCGAAAAATATTTTACTGGATGTCTAACTAACTATTTTGTTGGGAGTGGTGTCATACTGATGACAAAATTTTGTTCGTCGAAAGAGAAACAACATTATAACAACGAAAATGGGGTTCATGATTTCATTTGAAGCGAGATGTTTTGGCTAGATCCTTTAATTGTAATTGTACCAATTTGTCTCCTATACATACCAAAGAGACCTAGTTTTAGAATAATCTCATGTTATATATTTTTTCTATTGAAAATGGGTATTTCCCCCTTGAAGAGACTTACCTTTCATTATTATATCTAATTCTCAAGACACAGAGTTACTTCTCTTTCTATTTTCAAGCTATTTTGGTATTTGTTGCCTAATTAAATATGTGGCACATTTTAATTTTTGTGCAAAAGACACAACTATTTAAATAGGTAAGAATTTTGAACCGGTCCAAAGACCCTCTAACCAATTACAATATCAATCCATTTTTCTATTTTTATTCTCTAATTGATTGTAGAACAATTACAAGCATTGTTATACATAATGGAAGTCATGGAAACTATCATAACTTATGTAGATGTGATAATACTTGAACATTACCCTTTTTTATTTGTTGGTACTTGGACCAAGTCTATATATGATATGGATAATTAAGTTGACATGATTTTGAGTGATGATATTGCCTTTGAATTTCAACAAAATTCATCATTGATGGTGTAATACTAACAAGAAAGTTTTCATTGGATATTCTTAATTTATCATCCTACCATCGAGCCACATGAACATGATGAACATATTTTTGGGTCTTTTTCAAGAATTCGAGGATGAAATCATAGAATCATACTTGGTGGGATAAAAAATAAGACATAAGTTAACAATTGTATTAAATCCCCCATGAAATTTCTAAGTGCAATTTGAAATAAACAAATTATTTGAGGACACATCATTGAGCTAAGACATCACCCACTAAATTTGTTTTCTTTCTTTCCCACTATCCACTTCATATGTGAAATATTTTAATCTTTGGATGTCAATCACCATCCTCAAAAATTTGTACTCTTTGGTCACAAGAACCCATAATTGGCTCAATAATACTATTCTTCCACACCTTGAGTATGTCCCATATAAATAGGTTTTTACATTATATATTTGTCTCTATAGACCTATACACATGATGTTATGGATAAAATCTATAATGACGTGGATGATAGTATTGAAGAGAATTCATGCATAAGGTTAGTTTGAAAAACACAATGAATGTACATATGTTTAATAATAATAAGGAAATTATATGCAATATATACAAAAAAATGTCTTATGGATTCTATTTATTCTCACATACCAAGGCTACATTTCTTAGTTTTGAACTGTAGGTTAACGATTACCTAGTTCGAGAGATCCATGATGCCGTGAGTGCAGAATAAGACAGTCACTCATGAAGATTCTAAAGGGTGCACAATAAGGTAGGGTCCGTATTCCTTAGAGGCCCTTGGTCTCCCACAAGGTTGTCTGACAAAGTTTTGGCTCCAAGGCTTGGACGTATACCAAAATCAGTCAAAAGGCGAGTGGCACCCTTGGAGCACATAGTGCGTCTTGAAGGGAACGTCACATAAATGAGACATGAATAGAGTCAAGTGGCACCCTTGGAGCACGTAGTGCGTCTTGAATGGCACATCACGATTTTTAAACACAGGTGAGTCAATGTACCTAGGTTCCTAGAAAACAATATCTTACTTTGACATGGCCATTCTTGAATTAATTATGTATGAGTAAAGTTTATTAATTTAATTTCTCCTTTAAAAATCTGCAAACCCTAGTTCAAATTAAAGTCTAGGTAGAAGTAGGATATGAGGACTAAAAAGTAATTAACCAATTAATAAAGGGGGGGATGAAGAAAAGAAAAAGGGGAAAACTAAATTTAGAATTTAAAGGATGATTAAATTATCTAAAAATTTAATTGATTTTTATGTGCAAAACTTGTTAATTTCGAACTTAGACAAAAATGGGAAATTAAATGCAAAAGGAATGTGGAACATAGAAAGGAATCTAGTCTAGAGAACTTTCCTAAAATGAACTCAACTAAGCTTTAAGAAAGACGTCAGTCATTAAGGGAAATTGAGGGAATAAAGGGACAACAAGGAGCATTTTTAGGAATGATTTTAGGTGGGTGAGGGAAATTGGCAATTTAATTTAATTAACTAAATGAATTTCTGGTGCAAAGAAGGGATTGGGTGAAAAGTGTACGGGGGAGAATATTTCCTAATAATTTTTTAATAAAACTAATTTAATGTGCAAATGTAAAGGTCACTAGGAGGAACTCTATAAAAGAAATGGTAGAGGGAAATGTATCACGACTGGTAGCCGTAAGGTTATGCTGCCAGATTTAGCTTGGCTGATTTTTATTGTGGGAGTTGGGATACTCAACTCGAAAAGGGAGTGGTAGCTCGACCTTGCAAAGTGAGCTGGGTGCTAGATTATTATTTGGTTTGTGTGTGTGGCCCCTTTGCGGCTCGGGGGGCTTAAGGGGAAGAAGAGTACCCCTAGCATTGGTTGGGAGGTACCACTAAGGTATCAATGATTAGCGAGTGATATCTAGGAGGAACGTCAGTTGCTGAACAACACCAACAAGAAATTTCACCAGATACGGTACTTATGTTAAATTTGCACTTGTATTTGTTTAATTTATGTTTATGGATTTAATTACTATAGCATTTGTAATGGTTTTATTTTATCCCTGCTCAGCGATTTAGTTTTACCTATGCTAAGAGATTTAATTTGTATGCTCAAAAGTTTGTTTTGTCTTGGTGTTTCCACTCCCTGGCATTTTCCGTTAACTCAGATTGTAAGCTCTTCCTTCATCTAAATCTTCCTGGGTGAAGAGAGTCTTAACGATTGATGTGAGATCTATTTCTCTGCCCTTTAGAAAGATTCTCAGCATCTACCTCAGTTCCGCGTTATTCCTGTTCCATCCTAGGGTCAAGCATGCAATGTTTATGATTTTTGGGCGCCTCTCCCCTAAGCTTTCCCTTTTTCCATCTATTGGGATGGGTAGTTAAGCCATCATTTTCCCTATTGATGCTCTGCATTTTAGCGAGTTATCCTTGCTTCAAGAAGACAAAATCTCCCAACGATTTGAAACTTACTCAGTATTCATCTCTATCGATACCCAATAACCTTTATGTCCCTCTTCTCAATGTTTTTGGATCCACTAGAATATTCCCTCAAGTATGAAGTGATTCCCTTGTGTTTGAGGAGAACCCAAGGCTCTATGCTCTTTTTTTTTTTTTTTCTGTGTTCCCTCCTCTCACGATCTGTCCAGAATGGGAAATGTTGCTTGTGTTTTTCTTAAACCAACCGCTATGTATTCACCCTCCACGAGCTATCGAAGGGCACTTGCTTTCGGCATTTTCCAAGACCTCTCTACATGTTCCTCTCCACCCCTTTGTCTAATGTAGCATATATGGGGTTGATTTCAATCCTCTTCACGTTGGAAGCGCATGACCATCCTGCTGTCGTAGAGGATTTTAATAATGGGAATTATTATTGCGATAAGAAAAGTGAAATGCAATCACAGTGTTGACTGCCCGATTCTAAAAAGAAATAACAATAGATGTTGTAATGTCCATGAAAGTGAAGTGAGGTTTAAATTGAGATTCAACTGAGCGAATTCACCCAGGGCTTGCACCCATCCCAAGGGCGTCCCATGATTTTCTGATAAATTCTTAACACGCATGAAATTTGTTGCCCCAAGCTCCGCACGTACTCTTGTAACCGCCACGATTTCCTTAGAAACTGTTCAACAATTTTCATCTCCTTTAGCTATTGGTTATTCTCTTCTCCACCAATATACTATGGTGATTCATGCTTAGAAGTTTTACAGTAGCAACCCGGTTCACAACCATTGGTCTGAGCGCCTTTGTTGGACTAAGCCCCTTGTGGTTGTTGCCTCCTTACACCAGAATTTCGGGAGACCTCAAGGAGTTATCCGTTAGACACTTTAGCAAATTTATAATTGTCAATTTAAAATCCTTGACTTGGAATTTGTCTAATGGTTCTTAATACACAAATTTTGTTTCCTTTGCCAGCTTAAATTTTTCCCCACCTCCAAAATCTTAATTTAAAGTCTTGGATTGATCCTTTCCATTTAATCATAGATTTTATTAATAATTTTTTAAGAAAAACCAAATTCATAGTACTTGAATGATTACTCTATTGTTGATTTTATTTCCACATGGAAGGAACTATGCTGCGATCGGACGAATGATCTCCCACCAAAGATAATATGGTGGATAGGATTTCGAAAAAAATCAGAATATTGCCATTATTAAGTCTATGTCGAGGCCCAAGTGCCCAAGTGGTTTCTTCTCCTTTCTACTCATCCATTAGAGCTTGGCACGACAGAAAATCGCCAAAGGTTCAATTCTTAGGATTTCCCTTTTCCTTCCCTCCTCGTGGTGCCTTGTAATGCATTCTACGACTGGGAATTTTCAAATTCAGACCTTTAGTTGATTAAATTAAATGCTTTAATTGTTGTGCCAGGTAATGCATCCTGCGACTGGGCATTTTCGAATTTACCTTTTTAGTTTTTTTTATTAAACGTTAATTGTTGTGCCATGTAATTCAACCTATGACTGGGCATTTGAATTCATACATTTTAATTTTGTTTCATTAGATGCCTTAACTGCTCCCTCATACTTCGATAATGGCCTTCATTTAGCTACATTGAGACTTGGTTGATCAAAATGTGTTGGGCCCCAACTGAAAATATATCATTCCAGTTTTTATTCAATTTAAGAAGTTTTGGAATAGAATTTCAAATTGATAAGTTGAGTATCCTTATTTTATTCAATTTGTACTATATGATTATGGTCTTGCATCCTTCAACAATTGGGTGAATGTATTATTATTATTATTATTCAATTTTAAAATCAATGTGGTCTTGTTCAACCACCCTTATCACTTCTCTATTGATACAAATCATACCTAACACGAATAGGTTGTGGAATAAATGTGTTGACCAAGTGCAATTTGTTTAGCGAATAATTGAAGTTGTTGTGCCACAATTAATGGGTAGTTACTCTTGCACATTGATTTTGCAGTATCGATGAGTGATCTGGTTATTAGATTGAATGTGCGCACTGATTTAAATGGTTGGAACTTTTGCGCCTAAGTTTATTGTGATGTATGTTGAATTTATGGTTTAGTTTCCCTTGCGCCATACATACTTGATGATGAGATTAATTAGCAATTGGTTACTAAAGAGTCTTTATTATTATCGAGGTATGATTGATTCTCAAATGGTATTATCTTGCATCTTGTGAATTTTTAAGTGAAGTTTCTGGTGCCTTGAATCATTGAGGTGTAAAGGATGGTTTTTTGAATAGAATGCCCGCGCGTAGTTCATTGGTATGATGTATGGCTAGTCAGGGATTTGGACTCCATGCACACATTGATTTATAATGTACCGCATGGTTTAGATATTAGTCCCTTGCACGAGAGGAAAAATTTATTACGGATGATGGCATTGGCATTTGGGGGTTTGCACCTCAAATTTAATTGATATTGCTTGGGTGCCTTGATTAGTTGATGTTAGGATTGATGGTCTTGATGTTAGTCTTCTAGCACTCAATGAAAATTTATTATTATGAAGGATGGTTATGTGAATAGTTAGAGTTCTTGTGTGTCATGATTAATTGTATAAACGCATTGATTATGGGCTGCTATTATTGTGATATTGTGTCGATATGTGTTTGTCATTCATGGTCGTGATCTGTCATCTTTGCATTGTAATTTTTGTTAATGAGTTAATGTTGTTTTTATATATTTCACTATTGTCAATGATGTCATCATTAAATTTTGATGTATATTTCCTAACACATCATTACAAGAAAAATAAAAAAATAAATTTTACCTGTTGTATGTCACTTTTGTCGTCGTAACGGCGGGGCCGTTACATAATACTAATGAGAACGTTTTCATTGGATATTCTTAATTTATCATCCTACCATCGAGCCACATGGACATGATGAACATATAGTTGGGTATTTTTCAAGAATTCCAGGATGAAATTATAGACTCATACTTGGTGGGGAAAAAAAATAAGACATAAGTTAACAATTGTATTAAATCCCCCATGAAATTTCTAAGTGTGATTTGAAATAATATATATATATATATATATATATATATATATATGCACACACATCATTGAGATAAGACATCACCCACTAAATTTATTTTATTTCTTTCCCACTATCCACTTCATATGTGACATATTTTAATCTTTGGATGTCAATCACCATCCTCAAAAATTTGTACTCTTTGGTCACAAGAACCCATGATTGGCTCAATAATACTATTCTTCCACACCTTGGGTATGTCCCATCTAAATAGGCTTTTACATTTCTTAAAATATATTTGACCCAAGTTCAACATTCTATATTGGTTCTTGAATCTCTCTTAAAATTCAATTTGTGTTGTTTCATGAAAGAGTTCAATGTGGGTTTGTTTGTCCCTAGAAGCACTTCTCAATTTTAGTACATCCTTATGATTGGAAGAAAGGACTTGGCTCAATATTATATAAGTATGAGACACATCCCCCTAACCTAGTTTGTAGAATGCATCCATTGATTCAAACCCACACACATTCACATATATATATTGTCTTACCGATCCATTTGAGATTATATTTATCCATCATTTTACATTCATAGTCTTCAGACCATCAAAATCATCCTTCTTTGATTCATCCATATACTTATACAACTTCATATTGTTATCCTTTTCATAACCATACCTTATGTTTGATCCATTTTAGAGACCACCTCCCCATTTAGGAGGCTTTTGGGTTCCATAAAATCTTAATTATAAAGAAGGTGGAAGCAAACAGATTCCAAACTTTTCTCCAAGCTCTCTTCTACATCCTATTCGAATGTACACTCATTCTGGATGTTGTTGATTAGTTTTTTTCCCAATCATACATGCTCCTTTCCTTTGTGTTTAGTGATGAAGTATGTCCCACCACCTTTAACCAAGAAATGTTTTTTTTTTCTCTTATTTGAAAAATTGTATCGTTATCCCATGGAGAAGGGATTCCAAACACCACATCATAATATTTAAGTGGTGCTACATCAAATATCACTTTATTGACAAAACAAATGCTAACGTAAGACTTAACTTTACAACACCTCATAATTCTCATAAGTGAATTATTTTGCGACCAACTTAATGAACATGGATGTGGATACTCATGTGTTTCCAAACCAAGTTTATTAACAAAATATGTAGAAACTGGATTGCATGAGGACCACTATTGAAAGGATCATTTACCTTCTTATTCTTCCCTTGAGACTTAAATTTGAAAGGATCATTTCATTTGTGCATCTATCTATCTATACAGTGTTCATTAGGTTGTTTTCCCTTTCGGATCATCACTATAACTTTTTTGGCTTTATTTTTGGGTGCCTATTCTTGATGCATTTGTTGTCCCCTTTTCATGCTTAGATTGGTATAAAGAGTTTTCTTTATTTATTGATCTTTGTTTCTAACATTTGGACATTGTTATTGTTTTCAAATATGATCATGTAGACCTCCAACATACTTCATCACCATCCCAAGTTATTTTGTTGAGGTACCCAATATGATCACTTCCTTTTGGAACTTAAACATGTAATCCTGAACACCTTTTCTTTGCTCTTTCTAGTAGCACAACCATCTCATAAGTTGACCCTCTTCATATCCTAAGGATAGTGCCACCATTTAGACATAATGTGTTTTTTTTCTATCTACAAATTGTGTACATAACTCTCCAACCAAAGCTCTATAATCAAACATCTTAAAACAAAGTTCTATAATCAAAATTTTTATTAATAATATGAAACAATAACTTCCAATTTTACCAAATTTGTTATGTAATGTAACTTATTATAGGTTATCCAGATATGTTTGTGGAAATTAAAATGGTCCTTTAAATTTTCCTATGATCTATCTCATAGAAATGTTTAATTTGGTCAATAATTTGGCTAAAGTGCCCATTAAATCCTTGGGATATTGGATTTTTTGTAAGAGTGGGAATGTGGTTCTGAAAAATGTGGGTTGCTACCTAATGGTTAAGAACATGTGGAGGTCCCTTATCCCACAAAAAAGGGGGTCTCATACACCGATTTGGTGTCTGTCTTGGAAATGACCTTAAACTTAAATTATTATTAAAGCATGTAAAAACTAGCTTTTCATCTGGCCAACATTGTACAAAGGGTTTCTAAAATTTTAGTGAGTGCCATTCTCTCTCTATAAATAAAGAAATAATGCAACATTTTAACATATAAATATTTTAATTGGACCGATCGAGCTCATCATCTAAGCTAAAGCTGTGTCATCAACCATAAATCATAATAACATGGTGTTGAATCACATCGCGGAGAAATTCAGTTTGAAGTTGGGTTTGTGATCATTTTCCCTCCATAATGGATACAGTCAAGATCAGTAATTACATCGAAGCTTAGTTGGAAAAAAATGCAGGAATAACTAAAAACATGTCTATGCAAATACAAAAAGATATAGATGAATATCTTGAAATATGTATTGAAGGCAAGGTTTTAAAAATAGCCATACCACACAATTTATACACAAGTTGTTCCTCTAATGGAATCATCAATAACACTAATTGTGTTGTTGTTGGCATGTTAATAAATTCCAAATCGGATGAGTCCAACAACATGGAAATAAATCCTGAATTAATAATAGTTTTGAACGAAGATCTAGACATGCTAAGCAGTCGTGGGAATTATTCTTTCAGTAGTGTTCTCGACTCTATATTGGATTCCTCTGAAAATTATATAAGAGTTTGTTGGCATGTTTACATGCAGAGTGTGCTTGTCATTGATGGCAAGAGAAACAACAATGATGACATGATTATTGGTAGAGTGTGCAATCAAAGCTCAGAAGGAATAATGCAAAGTTGCATGCAGAGCACAAGTGTGCGCTAGGGCTGAGGTTGACTTCATTGCCAAATATTAGGAGAGATCATTTTTCAGAAACAAAAATGAGTCCCAAATTTATCAGGACTCACAGAAGGATCAAAGGTCGAGGCCTTTGACACTTATAATTTATTCCAAGTTGGGAGGAAGCGCCAGCTCAGAGATAGGAGAAGTGAGAATTCGCGAAGTCCGAATTCACAATTTCATCACAGTCATTGGATCACAGAAGGTTATAGGTCGTTGATCTGGATTAGGTTTTAGAAAATTGAGAGTTAGGAGAAGGGAGGTGAGTATTCCTCCAACTTATCGAAACATGAAATCTTGATATGATCTCGGCCATTGGATCATAGAGGATCGTGGGTTCTTGATCTGGAGCAGGTTTCAGATAATCGAAACTTGGAAGAAGGGAGGTGAATAGTCCTCCAACTTTGAGAAATGTGAAGTCCCGATAAGATCTGGACCATTGGATCATAGAGGGAAATGGGTCGTCAATCTGACACAAAGCGTTGAATCGAGAATTAGGAGTTGGAAGAATCAGGGTTGGCTCACGTTCAAACACCTAACACACGAGGTCGCGATTTGATCACAGTTGTCAAACCACTGAGGATTGTGGATCGTTGATCAGGCATGACGAAGTTAGGCATGTGTTCATATCCATGGTCACATCGTCGAAGGATTAAGGGAGGAGCTAGCATGTCTCTAGGCTCCACAACGGAGATCGCCAAGATCACGAAATGCCTTTTTTAGTAGGGTCATGGTCACAGCCAGTGGTCACATCAGCGGAAGAGAAGGGAAGGAGCTGGCATTTCAAGGCTCCACCTAAAAGTTTCAGGAGTTGGGTAAATCGAGGTGACTCACAGTTGATCACCCAAAATGCGAAATTGTGAAATGACTGTTGGTTAGGCATATGGTCACCGTCGATGGTCACGAGAAAGGAAGGGGCTTAGCCAGAAAAGCTAGCGCCCACCATGAAGTTTTCTCAGGAAGGGAAAAGGCACCAAAGGCATGAGAACACAGAGGTTCTCTGGGTAACTGCTAAAAAACACTGATTGTTTCTACCAGAGAATTCGAGGAGGATTTAGGGTGATCGCCAGAGAAGCTAAAGAGACTCGAGGTAACTATTAGTGGAATGAAGAGACAATCGACAGATTGAAAAGTGTCGAAGACTGTTACTGCTAGTGATGCCAAAATAATCACAGGATGAACGACCATTCATGGTGAACAGACTGAGCATAACTGCCAGATAATATGAAGAGTTTCCAGGATGATCTGACAGAGGACTCGGCATGTGAATAACATGCAAAACAGAGAAGAGAGGCAATGTGATGTGATAGTTTCTTCTTGCTGGAAGAAGGTGGTTGTGCAGAGGACCAGAAGAGTATATAAGAGGCGTAGCGCATAGAATGAAGTAATGTAAGAAAGGATGAAATGCAGAAGAAAATATGAACAAAGATTTTGGTATGCGTGGAGGAGAACACTGATGCAGGTAGAGAAGAGCAGTGATGAGACTAGTAAGCTATTGATAAATATTGTATCATTGTAATAGATTCAAGAAAGCAAAGATTTATATTTGAGGGTGGTAGGGAGGTGCTAGGGAGGACTATTGTCCTCAGATTTTCAAGTGGGTGCTTGAACACAGGGAGTTGTAGCTTCCATCTGGTTGCAACCAGAAAAACTAGGGAGGTAGGGTGGTGCAAGGGAGAACTATTGTTCTCTGTTATGTAGGTTGGTGCCTGTGTGACTGAAAGTTTGTTCTTCCAGCCAGTTGGTGTTGGAACACTCAGGTATATTGGTGCTTCCTTCTAATGGGTGCTAGAGAAACCAGAGAGTTGGTTATCTCAACAAGTTGCATATTGTAAAACATATTTGGTAGCCTCACAATGAGTTGGTGATCATAAGAATGATAATGTACAGAAAATAAATATTACTTATCATATCAAGAGAAGAGGTTTTCTCCATTTATGGGTTTCCTCGGGAATATCTGGCTTTGTGTGCTTCCTGTGTGTGATTGATGTTGAATACTTTGTTTCTTACTTCCCTACATTATTTTGATCATCATTGAGTGTTATGTAATG
>ML787362.1:177548-190369 GCA_009831015.1 Picea engelmannii
AACAATTGGTATCAGAGCTAGTTCATTTTATCTAAGGGTAGATCCTAGAGCTTAAACATGACTAGCCATGAAGGAAATTCAAGCAATAAGGCCCCCCTATTCAAAGGAACAAACTTTGCCTTCTGGAAAGTTAGGATGATAACCTACATAATGGCTTTAGGTGTAGATGTCTGGGATGTAGTAGAGACTTGTTATGTAAATCCAGTTGTACTAGATAATAAGGATGACAAGATAGAATTCAACTTCAACGCTAAGGTTATAAATGTTATTCTGAGTGGACTTGCAGAAGTAAAATTTGTAAAAGCTATACACTTAGAATCTGCCAAAGAAATGTGTGACAAAATCATTAACAGTTATGAAGGTAATGAGAAGGTAAAGGATGCCAAGCTTCAAACCTACAGATTATATTTTGAACAACTAAAGATGAAAGAGGATGAAATTGTTGGGAAGTACTTTCTGAGAGTTGAAGAACTACTAAATGCAATGAAAGGACTTGGTGAAAAAATCGAGGAAGTCTCTTTAGTTCAGAAAATTTTGAGATCTCTGCCAGATAGGTTCAACCCAAAGGTCTCTACTATAGAAGAACTTAATGATCTAAAAGCTCTGCCTTTTGATCAATTTCTAAAACCACCTCTAGAGAAGCATCGTTTAAAGAAGATAAGAATGAGGATTCTAAGCCTAATGAAATTGAAGCAAAATTTGTTAGAAGACTAAAGAAAAGATCAGGCAAGTACCAAGGCAATTTTTCCTTCAAATGTTTTAACTGTGCAAATATAGGTCACTTTGCATCTAAATGTCCACACATGAAGAAGGACTAGAATGTTGAAGGTGAAGAGAAGTATAAATCCAAGAGATTTGGTAAAAAGAAAAGTTTATGTGTAAACAATGATGACTCTTCAGGAGACACAGATAATGATTTTGATTGTGAAGATAAGGTTAATGAATTTATTCTTATGGCCAAAGAGGATTATAATAATGAAAGCATAGGAATTGATGCTAATGAAGAAGAAGTTGTGGTTGACTTGGAAGGAGAACTAATCAGTTCCCTAAAAGAAGTTGTTAGACTAAGATTTAAGAAGAAAAAAGAAAAAACAATTGTTGATACAGTTCGAGAAATACAGAAAAAAAAAAAAACATGTTGAAGACTTTGCCTTGCTAAAAGTAGAATTAGAAGAGGAAAAGAAAATAGAGGACATTCTGAAACAACAGTTATCAGAGAAGAAAGCAAGATGTGAAGCCTTGGAATAAGAGGTAGTAAAAACTAGAAAAGATATGGATAAGTTTAAAGCATTGTATCTCCAAAATATTCCAAGCATTAAAGCCTTAGAAGGATTAGCCATCATTCTGAATCAGCAAAGGAATCCAAATTTGAAAACTAGTTTGGGTTATGAAGAAGGATCAAGTAGTGTTCAGCCAAGCAACAAAGAATCCATCAAGTTTGTCAACCCTACATTCATTGACAACAACAAATATGGAGAAACAACGGAAGATAATCATCCACCAAGGAAGAGTGAAAGAAAAAATACCAAAACTGAATCTGTAGAACAGATAAATAATACACCCTCTTCTCAAAGAAATCGTCAGCATGGAAGAAATCGACATTCTCAAAGAAGACAACCATTTTCCAGGTACAAAGGATTTTTCTATGGATATTGCTTTTTCTGTTCTAACTTTGGTCACAAAGTTGTAAACTGTTCTTTAAGATTTAGATATGAGCAATCAAAACACTCAAGGAATAGATATTTGTCGCAACAAAGAATGAGACAGCCAAGTAACAAACAACCACAGACTTCAAATCATGTGATGGTTGGGAAAAAGACATAGGTTAATCATAACAATCGTTATGATCCTTTATTCAATGAACCAGAATGTCACACCTGCCATAATTATGGACATAAATTTGCAGACTGTCGCTTAAGGATCTATGAGCCATATTTGAATCCCTCTGCTGAAGATGTTAAGGTTTGTAATAAGAAATAAAATGAAAAGTTTGGATTAGTGTTGTGAGCTCAAAGACAAAAGAACCCCTGGTATATTGATAGTGGATGCTCCAAACATATGACAAGAGACAAAAGTAAGTTTATGTCTCTAAGTGAAAGAAAATCAGGAAATGTAACCTTTGGAATTGATGCTCCAAGTAAAATCAAGGGTAAAGGGATGGTGAGTTTAAGTAATGGAAAAGTAAAATCCCAGGATGTTCTGCTTGTAGATGGGCTGAAACATAATTTGCTCAATGTAATTCAAATGTGTGAAAGAGGATGTGAAGTGGTGTTCACTTCCAAGGATTGCAAGATAAAGTCTGTAAACTCAGGACAAGTGGTGGCTAAAGGCATAAGGAAAAATAATAATGTATATGTGTTGAAAGAAGATAGAGAAGAGTGTCATCTAAGAAAACATGATGAAAGTTGGTTATGGCATAAGAGACTTGGAAATCTAAACTTTGATCACTTAATCAAGCTCAAAAAACTTGAGGCAGTAAAAGATCTTCCAAGAATATCAAATCCATAAGATTCTGTGTGTAAACCCTGCCAATTAGGAAAGCTAACCAGGACAAAGTTTAAATCCAAGAGCTCTACTTCAATAGAGAAACCACTCCAATTAGTTCATATGGATTTATGTGGACCATCAAGACAAGAAGACACATGGAAGGAAAACTACTTCATGTTGATCATTGGTGATTACTCCAGACTCACTTGGGTTTCTTTTCTCAAAGAAAAATATGAAGCATTTGAGAAATTTAAAATATTTAAGGCTTTAACTGAGAATCAAACAGGAGACAGATTAAAGGTTGTGAGATCTGACAGAGGAGGAGAATTTATGTCAAGTGATTTCAAGGAATTATGTGATAAACATGGTATCAAGAGAGAATACACCATCCCAGGAACTCCACAACAAAATGGAGTAGTTGAGAGGCGAAACAGAACAGTTCAGCGAATGGCCAGGTCAATGATGAATGAGAAGAACATTGGTCAAACTTACTGGGTAGAAGCAATACACACAACAGTCCATGTTCTTAACAAATCCCACCTCAGACCACACAGTGACAAGACACCTTATGAACTATGGTATGGAAGACCTACTTCAATCAAACACTTCAAAGTATTTGGGAGTAAGTGCTACATAAAGAATAATAATGAAAACTTTGGCAAGTATGATGACAGGGTTGATGAAGGAATCCTCTTAGGATATGCTACCAATAGTAAAGGATATAGATGCTTTAATAAAATATTGCATAAATTAGTTGATTGCATTGATTTAAAGGTTGATGAAGGAGTCCCAGTAAGAGAGGTGAGAAATATTGAGTCTGCTACAGAGGACACAATTGAAATTGAATATGAACAGGTCCAAGAATCAGAAAAAGAAGACTCTGAGTCTGATGAAGATACAAATACTCAGGCAGACTCAAATCAACAGACAACATCAAATCCTTCCTCCATAATTACTCAAAAGAATCATCCTACAAGTCAGATAATTGGTGAGAAAGACAAAGGTGTACAAACTAGGAGAAGGATAATCAAAGACACCGAGAAATCACATATAGCCTTCATATCCATGGTGGAACCCAAGAACTTTAATGAAGCCAATAAATATGTAAATTGGTTAAAATAAATGAATGAGGAACTGGACCAGATTGAAAAGAATAACACTTGGGAGCTTTTTCCTAGACCGACAGATAAGAATGTAATTGGCTCCAAATGGGTGTTTAAGAATAAAATGAAAGAACAAGGACAAATTATCAGGAATAAAGCCAGATTGGTTTGTAAAGGGTATGCTCAAATAGAAGAACTGGATTTTGATGAAACATTTGCGCCCGTAGCAAGATTAGATGCTATTAGAATGTTTCTTGCCTATGTTTTTCATAAGAAGTTTAAAGTCTATCAAATGGATGTCAAGTCATCTTTTCTAAATAGAGATCTAACAAAAGAAGTCTATATGGAACAACCAGAAGGTTTCCAACTGTCAGATAACCCTGACTTTGTTTGCAAGCTAATGAAAGCCTTGTATGGGTTGAAAAAATATCTTCGTGTACTACAAACTGGATAAGTATCTTCAAGACAAAGGGTTCAAGAGAGGAACATTTGGAAACAATCTATATATCAAAACAGAGGGTAATGATTTGATCATTGTATTGGTCTATGTAGATTACATCATCTTCAGAAGTAATAATTCTTAACTGGTAAAATGGTTTTCTTGTACCATGTAGTCTAAATTTGAAATGTCTATGATAGGGGAACTTTCATTTTTTCTTGGTCTGCAAATTACTTAGAGGTCTGTAGGACTATTTCTTTCTCAACAGAAATATCTAAGAGAAATATTGAAAAGGTTTCAAATCAAAGATTCCACACCTGTGAGCACACCTATGGTCACTGGATGCAAGCTAAGCAAGGATGATGACTCACCTAATATTGATCAGAGTTCATATAGGTCTATGATAGGCAACCTTTTGTACATCACAACATCTCGTCCAAACATAATGCATGTTGTTGGAATGGTAGGAAGGTATCAATATACACCTAAACAAAGTCATTTGATAGTCGTCAAAAGAATATTCAAATATTTGAAAGGAACAATGAACTATGGCCTATGGTATCCTAGGAATCAAAATTTCCAACTATCAATCTATTCAGATGTTGATTGGGCTAACTACGTGGATGAAAGGAAAAGCATGAGTGGAGGTGCATTCTTCTTAGGAGATTCCCTTGTATCATGGTTGAGCAAGAAGCAAGGTTCCATTTCCTTATCAACTACAGAAGATGAATACATTGCAGCTGCCACTTGTTGTACCCAAGTATTGTGGATGATTCATACACTTGCAGACTTGGAGGTAAAATATACTGCACCAATCCCAATTCATTGTGATAATACCAGTGCAATTAGTGTGTCAAAGAATCATGTCTTTCACTCCAAGACCAAGCATATACCCATCAAGTATCACTTCTTCAAGGAAAAGGTAACCAACTATGTGGTTTCTTTGCATTATATTCCATCCAAAGATCAGATTGTTGATATCTTCACTAAACTGCTTGCACAAGCTCAGTTTGAGTATCTACGCAAGAAGTTGGGTGTGACCCTGTTATCAAGTTAAAAAAGTCCATCCTGTCAGGGGGAGTATGTGTTGGTTGAATATCTGATACCTCCGAAAAGTACTGAAAAATCTCAGGGGGAGCATGTTTTCTTTGACATTGATGTCAAATGGGGAGAAACGGTGCTATCTGGATGCTACAGTTGGAGGTCTAAGTAGAACAGTGTAGTCTTTTAGGGTTTCCATCAATGCCAAAGGGGGGTATTTTTGGCATAGTTATAGGCAGAGTGTGTTTGTCATTGATGGCAAGAACAACAACAATGATGGCATGATTACTGGCAGAGTGTGCAATCAAAGCTCAAGAGGAATACCGCAGAGTTGCATGCAGAGCGCAAGTGTGCGCTAGGGCTAAGGTTAACTTCATTGCCAATCTCAGGAGAGATAGCGTTTTTCATAAATGAGTCCCAAATTCATCAGGACTCATAGAAGGATCAAAGGTCGAGGCCTTTGACACTTAGAATTTCTTCCAAGTCGTGAGGAAGTGTCAGCTCAGAGATAGGAGGAGCGAGAATTCATGAAGTCTAAATTCGCGATTTCATCATAGTTGTTGGATCATAGAAGGCTATAGGTCATTGATCTGGAGCAGGTTTCGGAAAATCGAGATTCGAGAGAAGGGAGGTGAGTAGTCCTCCAAATTCGCGAAATGCGAAATCCCGATATGAACTGGGTTGTTGGATCACAGAGGATTGTGGGTCGTTGATCTGGAGGTTCCGGATAATCGGGACTCGGAATAAGGGACGTGAGTAGTCCTCCAACTTCGCGAAATGCGAAGTCCCAATAAGATCTGGACCATTGGATCATAGAGGGTTGTGGGTCGTCGATTTGACATAGACCGTTGAATCGAGAATCAGGAGTTGGGAGAGTCAAGGTTGGTTCACATTCAAACACCTGACATGCAAGGTCGCGATTTGATCACAGTTGTAGGGCCACTGAGGATCATGGACTATTGATCAGGCATGACGAAGTTAGGCCTGTGGTCATAGCCATGGTCACATCATCGAAGGATTAAGGGAGGAGCTAGCACGTCGCTAGGCTCCACATCGAAGATCGTCGAGATTGCAAAATGCCTTTTTTAGTAGGTCTGTGGTCACAACCAATGGTCACATCAGCGAAAGAGAAGGGAAGGAGCTAGCATTGCAAGGATCCACCTCGGATTTTCGCAAGTTGGGTAAATCGAGGTGACTCAAAGTCGATGACCCAAAATGAGAAATCGTTAAATGACTGTTGGTTAGGTGTATGGTCACCACTGATGGTCACGTGAAAGGAAGGGGCTTAGCCAGAAAATCTAGCACCCACTGTGAAGTTTTCTCGGGAAGGGAAAAGGCACCAAAGGCATGAGCGCACGGAGGCTCTGGGTAACTACCAGAAACCACTGATTGTTTCTGCCAGAGAATTCGAAGAGGCTTCAGGGTGATTTCCAGAGAAGATGAAGAGACTCGAGGTAACTATCACTGGAATGAAGAGACAATTGATAGATTGAAAAGTGTCAAAGACTGTTACTGCCAGTGATGCCAAAAGAATCTCGGGATGAATGACCATTCATGGTGAACATACTGAGCATAATCGCCAGAGAATACTAAGAGTTACCAGGATGATATGGCAGAGGAGTCGACATGTGAATAAAATGCAGAACAAAGAAGAGAGGCAGTGCATTGTGATAGTTTTTGCATGTTAAAAGAAGGTGGTTGTGCAGAGGACCATAAGAGTATATAAGAGGCACAACACATAGAATGAAGTAATGTAAAAGAGGATGAAATGCAGCAGAAAATTTGAGCAAAGAGGCTGGTATGCGTGGAGAAAACTGATGCAGGTAGAGCAGAGCAATGTAGCAGAACAATGATGAGACTTGTAAGATATTGATAAATACTATATCATTGTAATATATTCAAGCAAGAAAAGATTTATATTTCAAGGTGGTAGGGTAGTTCTAGGGAGGATTGTTGTCCTAAGAGTTTCAAGTGGGTGCTTGAACACAAGGAGTTGTAGCTTCCATCTGGTTGCAGCCAGAAAAACTAGGGAGGTAGGGTGGTGCAAGGGAGAACTATTGTTTTCTGTTATGCAGGTTGGTGCCTGTGTGACTAGAAGTTGGTGCTTCCATCCAGTTGGTACTGGAACACTCAGGGAGATTGGTGCTTCCTTCTAGTGGGTGCTAGAGAAACCAGAGAGTTGGTGCTCTCAGCAAGTTGCATCTTGTAAAACAGATTTGGTAGCCTCACAATGAGTTGGTGCTCATAAGAATGATAATGTACAAAAAATAAATATTACTTATCATATCAAGAAGAAGAGGTTGTCTCCCTTTATGGGTTTACTCAGGAATAACTGCCTCTGTGTGCTCCATGTGTGTGATTGATGTTGAATACTTTGTTGCTTACTTCCCTGCATTATTGTGATCATCATTGAGTGTTATGTAATGAGTTTAAAATGGTTATAATTGTTTGAGATTAGTAACAACTAATTCACCCCCCCCCCCTCTCAATTGTCTAACAGAGCTCCACTGAGTGTGATGGTGCGGCCTAAGAAACCTATGACGAAAACAAATGACTATTTTGGGGTTGTTCTTTGTTCTTGGTTCATCTTCCTCACTTTAGATAATTTGTGTGCTTTTGGTTGGAGCATGAAAACGAATGGATGGAGGATGAGAGCCATTGTGATATGGCTGTGAGGAATTACTAATCATTCCACGTGGGAATGCATGCTTATGGGCATGAGATTGATGGTAGTTCTGAATGAATTTTTCATAGTTGATAATCCTTAAAGTTTCCAGCATGGATATTTCCTGGCCTGTAGCACTGGAGCCTTGGAGAGAAATGGAACAACTTGAGGGACTGCATGGCAGAGAAAGGGGTTCATTTCTTTGGATTATACAGGCTGAAGGGGAAAGAGATCTTTAAATTAGGATTGTTGTGTGGCTGAGAAAACCTGAGAGCTAATTAGCCAATTGTCGTGTGTTTTAGATTTGGCCTATGACTCATCCTTGTGGACTCATATCCTTGGTTCGGGGGTGACCTGCTATTGAGAATTGGAACAACAATGTCTATGGTTGAATGAACATCCTTGGTCTACAACCAGTTGGTGATGGTTTAGTTAAAGATAAATTCTCTCTTTGTTTTTTGTATATTTATATTCCATTGTGTATTATTATTGTCTCTAATATTCATATTTATAATGTGCCTGCTTCGATGGCTTGGCATGAATATTGATTATTTCATGTGTGGTTATTGCAATATTTCATGCTTGATTTCGAGTTAATTTTTATCAGATTTCAAATCGGTTTTGAAGTGCGTTGTTGATGTAGCGTGCTCGACCTGTTGGTGGTTGGGTACGCTACAACACTTGGCCACCATAACCTCATGACAGATGGCACTCGTTTTCCCCATGGAGCACCTTCCCATTTGACCAGTTTTGGCTTGACACATGGCACATGGATCTCCCACGCAGACTTATGTGGTATACATGTCATCAATGTACTTGAAGTTCACCCAATATGATACTAACACTTGTACATTCCTTATTTGCCAATTGACGTCATCCGACATCACCTCAGATCTATCGGGCATCGAGTATTAGTATGTTGATAAGCCTACTCCTTAGAACCTCCCGACAGGAGAGATCCAGGAAACAACTGGCATCTTGGGGCACGTGGCCCTATCTAGTTGTGCCCCCTGGCATGACACATGACACCTGTACCACTCGACACGTGGCACTCTTTTTCCACCTATATCTTTGTCCAAATATGTCAAAACGACGTGACACATGGCCCTCCCACATCACGACATGTGGGCCATTGATAGGGTGACACGTCACCACCAGGTAATCGTGGGTACCGAACCGCATCTCTTTACTGGTCTCCCACACACTAAAACTCCATGAGGTCAACTTTTCAGGGATTACGAGATGATTAAAGAAACATCATGATTAATTAATGTAATCACCAGATTATGAGAACCTCATATTCTCGTCATCCCAAAGATTACGAGTTGATTAATTAAATAAATCCAGGTGATTACGAGGTGATTAATTATGTTAATCCTAATGGATTATGACTCTCAGAGATCTACAACTAAGATCTTCCCGATCGGTAGATCTAACGACTAGGGTTCAAAGGCCCTAATTTAAGGCCTTCACATCTATTAGGACCCACATGGACTAATGTGGTCTACATGTCATCACTAGGTTTTTGGTTCGTCCATGCAGGTGTGGAGACATGTCCAGTCGACATTGGTTGGGTGATGTTATCATGGGATCTCGGCCACCGAACATTGGGCCATTGGGAATTTCCCAAACCCTCATACATCTAACATTCCCCAAGGTCTAGGATCCAAAATTTCTTCAAGAAGGATTCAACGGTGAGGATCTAGTGACCCTCGGATCTGACGGTTTAGGGTTTAACACGTTTATTTCAGGGCATGATCTTGACGAGGATCCTATACTACACTCACGCACAAACCATATGTTGATAGGTGACACCCCCATGACACCATGGTTGTCCAGTGACGTCACTCTCTCTCTTCTTTCTTATTTATAACTAAGAGTATAGAACCAAGGGTTGAATCCTTGTCTTACTGGGTTCTCATTTCCCCGATGAGATATACGGTTGGTGTTTAGCTCCCAATAGATCCAACGGTTATAGACTAAGGATAGTCCATAATGGAATTTCAACATGATGAAGGCCCATCTTTGAATGACTGAGATCTACTCCAACTCGGGAATCAACCCCCTCTATAAGCTTCTTCAATCTCTCCTCTAGTGATATCATGGCCATGATTTTCAAAGCTTCACCCCTATAATTAATTGTTGTCATTTACAATAATACATTTACAATGTTTTTATGTCATTGCATGACAACCATAAATAATGATTAATTACACATAATCATAGGTTTAGAAGAAAGGTGTTACATATTCAACTAAATTTTTCTTTTAATAATATGGAATACAAGTTACGGAATTAAATTAGAAAGCACCTATAAACATTAACAAAATAAAGCAATTAACATGATATGTAACTTATTACAAGTTAGCCAAATATATGAAAATGGTCCTCTAAATTTTCATATGATCTATCTAGTCGAAATGTTTAACTTGGTCAATAATTTGGGTAAAGTGCCTTTGGATCCTTGGAATATTGGGTTTTTTTTGGTAAGAATGTTTAACTTGGTCAATAATTTGGCCAAAGTGTGATATTGGTTTTTCTGGAAGAGTGGGAATGGTGGTTCTGAACTATATGGGTTGCTATTTAATGGTTAAGAAAGAATATGTGGGATTTTTTATCTCAGATTTGGTGTCTAGCTTGAGATTCACCACCTTAAACTTAATTAAGTCATGTAAAAATTAGCTTTTCATATAGTCTGAGTGGGTCTAATAGTTAAGAATATGTGTTTCCTCTTAAGAGGTCACAAGTTCAAATCCAGAAGGGGGTAGGGTATGTATACCTCCATAGACTTTACCAATCAAATCCCTGGATGGAGGAGGTCCCTTGTCCCATAAACAAGGAAGTCTCATACACCAATTAAGTGTCTAGCTTAACCATGACCTAAAAAATGGATTATTATTATATTATTATCTTGCCGACATTGTACAAAGGGTTTGTAACGTTTGGGCGGGTGCCCTTTCTCTCTCTATAAATAAAGCAGTATTGCAAGATTTGACCATATAGAGATTCGAATTGGACTGATCGATCTCACCATATGAGCGGAAGTTGTGCCGTAAACCAGAAATCATAATTGAATCGCGAAGCGGAGCGGAGAAATCCAATTTGAAGTTGGGTTTGTGATAATTTTCCCTCGATCATGGATACGGTCAAGATCAATAATTACATCGAAGCTTGGTTTGCAGACAATGCAGGAAAAGCTAACAGCATGTCTATGCAAATACAAAAAATTACAGATGAATATTTTGAAATCTCCATTGACGGCAAGGTTTTACAAATATTGATACCCCACAGTTTCTACACAAGCTGTTCCTCTGATGGAATCATCAGTAACACTAATTGTGCTTTCATTGGCACGTTAACAACTGCCAAATCGGATGAATCCAACAGCATTGATACAGCTCCTGAATTAATGATAGCTTTGAACGAAAAGCTAGACAGGCTAAGCAGCCGTGGGAATTATTCTTTCAGTACTGTTCTCGACTCTATACTGGATGCCTTTGAAAAGTATAAGAGTTCCACCGAGTGTGATGGGGCGGCGTCAGAAACAGATGAGGAAGAGGAGGAGGATGGATGGAGCAGTGATGATAGCATGGCCCCTGGCACCCCTCGTACTAGTTTCGCTCTGAAAGAAGGCTGCCTGGAAAACGGTTATTTCGACCTGCTTATAGAGGACGCCAATAAAAAGTGCGATGGAGCTCGTTCCGTGGCCATGTCCACAGAAGTCCCTGAGAACATAAAAGATGACATTCTCAGGTGGTGTAAGTTGTATTCCCCTTCAGACAATAATTGTTGTGTTGGATTTGAGATTGAACTGACTGGAATTTTGTCTGAATACAATCGGCATCGTCATGGACATGTGTTTGAGGCACTAGGGTTTTCTTTTGCCACGCCACTTGTAATTAAAGTAACGTTTCAGCCCCTTGGCAGAAATTTCCAAGGTAAAAGCCTGGAAGCTCAAGGGGAGTTACTAAGCGGGGCTTTCCTAGAATTATCTGCAATGCACGGAGACATGGAATTTAAAGTCTCTCCAGCGGAGAGGAAGTTTGTTAATAGTCGATGTGATGGTCAAGATGATTTAGATCAGCAGCTTGCTAAACTTATCGATCTTAGTAAAACCAATCCACTGCATTTGTATGGTCTTCGATCTTTGTTGCCTCGAATTGCTAAAGATTTCTTCTCTCGAGGGGGAAGGGATCCGAATGTTTTATTGGCATGCGAGGACAACATATTTGTTAGATTTTTGCTGTTTACTGCAAGTCGACTGGCCTCATTGCTTAAGCGTTGTATTGTCTGCGACAAAGAGCTCCCTTTCACTGTCTCCAGGCTTTGTAGTTGTGCCGACGAATTATGGTATGTAAAATTGCATTTCGATTTTTATCTCTAAATTTATTTCTTGACAGTTTCATAAGTTAGTTCTGCTACAACATGAAAATATAACACTAGGATCACTGGGTTTGGCAGCTTGTTCGGCTTTGAAGTATTGGGGCTGGGAGCTCAAGTACTGCAAGAATTGGTCCGAATGCCAGTGGAATTGATCGATTTAGAAATTTCCCTAGCTTTGGCTGCGGCAAACAGTTTCCGTGATGTGTTTCAACCATTCCCTCCTTTTCTTTTGGAGGAAAGGGAGATTCGTCAGCGATCAGACGTCTTAAATAATAACCACAATACAAATCGTGAGGTCAACCCTAGTCCGAACAAAAACATTGGTGCATTGATGAGTATTATAAAATCGTTTCCCTCAGTTTCGGAAATGAGATTATGTGCTGATGAAGCTGAGTTGAAGGCAATGCTGGCGAAATCGTGGTTGTCTACGACCAAGGGGAAATCGGTGCAGAAATTGGGAGACGAATATAACTCAAAGCTGCGGAAATCGTGGTTGTGTACGGCCAAGGTGAAATCGGTGCAGAAATCGGAAGACGAATATTTTGGAGAGAAAGTCTGGGGGTTTCCTTACAACGTTCTTAGATTCATCCTGTGCTCCAACAGACTGTCCTTGGTATTTCTATCTGAGGATGATGACAAACTTCTCAAACTTGATAATTCGCATTCGGGGTTTTATCAATTCGCGGTGGTGCAGGATTCTCCT
>ML787362.1:194588-207225 GCA_009831015.1 Picea engelmannii
ATCTCTCTTTAACTCCATGCCTCCCTACATCCCTTCCTCTCTCTCTCTCTCTCTCTCTCTCTCTCTCTCTCTCTCTCTCTCCGCCCTACATCTCCCCCTCTTTCCCCCCTACATCTCCCCCTCTCTCCCCCTTACTTCATATCACTAAGAATATACATCACCCAATATACCTTTTTTCTTTCTTTCCCAATGTCTACTTCATATGTGGCATATTTGAAGATCTGCATGTCAATCACTATCCTCATAAATTTGTACTCTTTGTCCACATGCACCCATTCGATCAATAATACCATTCCATCACACCTTGGTATGTCCCATCTAAATAGGTTTTCACATAATATATTTGTCTCTCTGGCCCTATACACATGATTTTATGAACAAAATATATAATTGATGTTGAAAATAGTATCAAAGATCAAAGAGCATTCATGAACAAGGTTTGATTGAAAAACATCATGAATGTATATATGTTTCATAATAATAACAAAATTATATGTAGTATCTACAAAAAAATGTCCTATGAATTGTGTTTATTCTCACATACCAAGGCTACATTTCTTAAAATATATTTAACCCAAGTTCAACATTATACTCATTCTTGATTCTCTCATAAAATTCAATTTTTTTTGTTTTGAGAAAGAGGTTAATGTGGGGTTGATGGTCCCTAGAAACCTTTCTCAGTTTTAGTACATCCTTATGATTGGAAGAAAGTCTATAACTTGTTGTTATACAAGTATGAGATACATCCCCATAACCTAGGTTGTAGAATGCACCCATTGATGCAAACCCACAAGAATTCACATATATATTGTACTTATTGATCCTTTTGAGATTATATTTATCCAATTTATTTGATTCATACCTTCAAACCATGAAAACCATCTTTCTCTGAGTCATCCACATACTTATACAAATTCATCTTCTAATTCCTTTCAAAATAATACCTTGTGTTTGATCTATTTTAAATACCACCTCCCCATTTAGGAGGCTTTTGGGTCCCATAAAATTCCAAAATTGTCTCCAATCCCTATTCTACATCATATTCAAATGTACACTTCTTCTGGATTTTGTTGATTAGTTTCTTGGCCATTCATATATGGCCATTTCCCTTCTGTTCCTTATTGCAGTAAGTCCCACCACCTTTGACCAAGAAATATTTGTTTTCTCTTCTTCAAAAAAGTGCATCCCTATCCCATAGATAAGGGATTCCACGTACCACATCATAAGCTTCAAGTGGCAATGATCAAATGTTTCCTTATCTACAAAGAAATTTTAATGGAACACTAAACTTCAAGAAACCTCATAATTCTCATAAGTGAATTATTTTGCAACCAACTTAATGAACATGGATGTATATAGTCATATGTTTCCAAACCAATTTCAATAGCAAAATATGTATAAATTAGATTACATGAGGACAACTATTGAAAGGATCATTTACCTTCTTATTCTTCACTTGAACGTTAACTTTGAATACTATGTTCCTTATTATCTTGTTTTTATCTCTTGGAATGAGACCTAAATAAGGCTCTCATCCACATTAGAGCTATAAATTCTTTCTCTTGACCTTCCATATTGGTAGATTTCATTCCTAGTTTCTATAACTTGTACTATTTCAAATGTATTTTCTTATGAAGATTCCAACAATTTTCATTTGTGCATCCATCTATACCAAATCCTCACATTGTTCATTGGATTATTCTTCCTTTTTGGTCCATCCCTATAACATTTTTTTCTTTATTTTTTGGTGCCTATTCTTGAAGCATTTTTTCCCCTTTTCATGCTTAGGTTGATATAAAGAGCTTTCTTTCTTTCTTGATCTTTGTTTCTGACATTTGGACATTGTGATTCCCTTCAAATATGACTATGTAGACCTTCAAGATATTTCACTACTATCCCAAGTTATTTCATTGAGATACCCAATATGATCATTTTCTTTTGGAACTTAGACATGTAATCTTGAACACTTTTGGAACTTACACATGTAATCTCTGATAATAATTACTTATCTTTGTTGCTCAGATATGCACTCTAGAACTTTCAAGGAGATGGCTCTACTACTTTCCAAATAATGGCTTATATCATTGTCTCAAAATGTCATAAATCAACCCTTTATATATGTCACTTTGATGCACTAAGGATGTTGTTATAGGTGTGCCCAATCTATTGTTCAAGAACAAAAATATATTCTTCCCAAACATTATCTATCAGTGCAACCAAAATTTTGTTCAAGGATAGAGATATATGTTACTACAGGTGCACTCAGATATGCCACAGACTTAGCCTCAAACTAGGTCTCCTTGCTAGCTCATTTTAGGCCTCAAATTAGGTGACCTAAGGCTGCTACAGAGATATATCAGACCAGAATTGGTTGTATCAAAATGAGAAGGATAGTATTATATTTATACTCATTCGTCACTATACTTTAGGGTCGACTTGTCCATCTAGAAATTATAATTTCCCATTATAATTTCTCTGTGGGGATGAATTTTCTTTTGGAGCATCATAATTCTACTTTATTATTTTTTATGGGTCTGACTTCTCCACTGGGATCTTTCTTGACTTGTTTGACATCTTCACATATAAAAAAATGTTATCTAGAAAGTGAATACCTCTCGTAGCTACCAAAAACATCAAGATAGACAACCTCAATTGAGAAACTAAAAGGCATTTTTAAATTACATTCAAAAGAAACTAGAATTTCTTTAACACACTCTTTACATAGAAATTATGATGTGCTTCCATGACATAAACAATTTTATTACAAAGATTTGAAGAGTATTTAACCTACTTGATTTCTCTCTTCCACATAAATTTTTGAGCACATAATTCTCGATCTTTAGAAAAAATCTTGGATTGTACATTAGTTTTATTATAAATATCCCTTCTATTTTGTTTCTTTATGCTTTTATATAGTTGTTCGAAGCCCTATTCAAATATGGTTAAATGTATCAATCTTTAACTAAATCAACCCATTAGTTGCTTTGTTTAATAAAACCACAAATGAATTAGGTGACTATTATAATCACTAGTGAATTTTACATTAACCTTAATTTTTTCTCCAAGTCATATTTAAGTTGATTCTTTTAATAAAAAGTCAACTTTATCATTAAAACATATTAATAGTAATAGTAATTTAATTTTAAGGTCATTTTCAAGTCAGATATTAAATTGGTGTATGAGACCCCCTTGCTTATGTGATAAGGGACTCTCTATGCGTAGCTATTTGATGACTAAAGTCTATGCAGATATACATACCCTACCCCCCTTTGTATTTGAACTTGTGATCTCTTAGGAGGAAACATGTGTTCTTAACCATTAAGGCCCACTCAACCTGTATATAGAAATGAAAAAGCAAGTAAATATTCATACAACTCTTTCACATGCTTAATCTTATTTTTAGAAATATTTTTGTGGTTGACTTATAATCTTTTTCAATACATTTTTGTGGTTAATTTCACTATGAAAATCAATGTGGCTTTATTTTGATGCTATAATAATCTATATATTAAAAACTTTCACTTAGCATGATATATTAGTCAATATATGTATACCATCTATTCCATACTTGATTATATAATGCACCTATACATAAGCCCCACACATACATATAGTCTACCATGTAGGTATTGATCCTGCAAATAAAAGATATAAATCATATAAATTGTTGAGCATATAATGATGAAGTATGATTCCATTCATTTTTCTTCATAAAAATTATTGGATTTTACTCTACCAAACTTCTAACTATCCGTTCTTTTTTTTTTTTGTCCTTTTTTTATTTTATAAGTTCTTGAAGCTTTAGTCAAAGATGATTAAATGTATCAATATTGCTTAAATCATTTCTTTTTTTTTTTGGTCCTTTTTTTATTTTATAAGTTCTTGAAGCTTTAGTCAAAGATGATTAAATGTATCAATATTGCTTAAATCATTTCATTAGACTCTTTGTTTAATAAATCTTTGAAAAAAAATCAAGAATTAATTATATAATTAATAATCAATATTACATTCTCCTTAATTTACTTTCCAAAACATATTTAATTTGGGTTTTTTAATACAAATTCAGCTTTAGTCACTTAATCCATATAAGACATATTTAATTTGGTATCTTTAATGCAAATTCAGATTTAGTCACTTAATCCCTATCACATAGATAATATTATAAATCATTTACAACACTATTTTACATACTTAGCCCACTACTTGGATACTTTTTGTGACTAGCCTCACGATAATTGATGTGACTTTATTGGATGCTATATTACTCAAAATATAAAATATTAAATCACTTAGTGCGATATAGTAGTTATTATATACTAAACATACTTATTCTATACTCATCTTATTTTATACTTGTGGATATAATGCACTTATAGGTAGGTCTAACAAACAAAGTGACTTAATAAGTGGACAAGCTTAATCTTTTTAATGCGTGTTTTTTCTAGCTACACAAATATCCTTCTTATAATAGATGTAATGTACTCATATATAAGTGCAATAAACAAAGTGACTTAATAAATGGATATACTCAAAAAAAATTATGAGTTTATTTTTTTTTAGCATACAAATTTTCACCATGATTTATTATTTTTTAGAAATTTTAGAAATTTATGTCATGTTGAAATAAACCAAAATAACTTAAAACAATGTTTTATTGTCAAAATTCCTATTAATCATGTAAAACTATAACTTCTAATTTTTTTAAATTAAAAAATAAAAATTAACTTTTTATATGTATTTATTAATTTAAAAATTAATTTATGAAACTAATGGAGTATTTATGAAAACCCGTATGTACAGTCTGTTCAAAGCAGACATATTTTTTAATTGTGTAGGAAATGAAAGATATGTTACAATGTTGGTTAAATTATGAATTCCATTCATAAATTATAAAATTGATTTTGATTGACTTTTGTGCATTAGTCTTGGCTTCAATGATTGTTAAAATTGATTTTGATTGATTATTATGTCAATCAGAACAGAAAATAAGGGTACTCATATAAAATAAATCTACAGAAAACAAAATAATAGCTTCATTTAGTTTCATCTTATTAGGTGGAGCGATTGTATTTTTAATATGCTCTCAAAGCTGGGAGTATTCCGATGGCATTTGTATTTAGTATCTCTTGGTATAAAATTGGAAGGACCATTTAACAAGTAACACTATATGTAATGGGAAACACATTATTCACACAAAGGAATATAAGATGTATATGAGAAAATTCAATTAGAAGGCGAGGCCTAAGCTCTACTATCTTTTCTAGAGTTATGAAAATGAAAACACAAAAGGGCTACTTAGTATGAATTGTGGCATGAACGGAGCTACCTATGGCATTGTGTCCTCAATGGATACTACATAATCTTCTTCCATCTTCTTCCTCCCTTGTTATTCTTTCAAATCCTACTCCTAGATTCTCTTCTCAACTATGGAACAAGTACAATGCCAAAAAAATGGAACCCCCTCTCCTCCTAGCAGTCTATCCTCATAGTCATCTGCACAACATCATTTTCATGTACATCTATTAGGTCAAGTAGGGAAGAACTATATATCCACACATGTGTATGAAGTTGGCTCGGTGGCTATTGATCTGGATCATCTTCTTCGTCTTCTTCGAAAAGAGGGTTTCTCTTAACAAGTTCCACTTTAGATTTTTGAAGATTCTTTCGCTCAAGTTCATCATGAATATGTTGAATGTAAGTTTGAAGCGGTTCTACTTTGGCTTCCAAAACTTGCAAACAAGTTAGAATAGACATAACAAATTCTTAGTCAGTTGTGACTTGATTATGGAGTTGAAATGATCTTTGGGGTTTGGTCGATGCAATTTCTCTCCCCAGATGTAGATATAGATCTTGAACCTATTCCTTTACCACAATATAGTGCACTGCATCAAGAGCAATGGTAAACTTCCTATTTGCATTCTTTGCTTGACTACCTCTTTTGGCTCTCGAATTAAAGAAGCTAGTACACCTCTAGCAGAACCATGTATGAGTTCTTGAAGTGTTTATATTCTCGTTTGTTTCTTTGAGAAATGATGTAAGAGAACAAGAAAGCTAAAGGATCCAAAGGAAAATATATTGTCACTCATACAAATGTGTCTGCTAGTTTCATGTCTCTTGACATATAGATTTCTCAAATAAAATGCATATAATCAGTTACATTTCCTATTCTGCTAGAAGAATTTTGTATTAAATTATTGTCAAAAATGATGCCCCCATCAAATACTATGCTCAAACAAAGAAGAGAAACTTCAAGTCGAGATTTACACTGAAAAAAACAATGATGGGAGGCAAGCCATTCATGAATATTTATGTTCAACATTTATCATGAACAAATATTCTATGAATCCTAGTGATACTTGCGAGAATAGTACATGTATATTTCCCTTCCATATCCACATTTTTTGAACATACCAAAGCTAGTAATTATCCATTTCTACTTGCAAATGTTCAATTGTGTACACTCCACCAGGTTTCAAAGAAAGAAACTCATCAAAATGATTATTGGGGTGTATAGACCTATGTATTCTGCTATAGAAAAGTTCTACACCTAATAGCTTATAGTCAAGAATCTTGGAATACATGAGAATGTTGAGTGTCGCCACCATATGCTTTAGTCTCCAACTTCTAGAGTTTTATGAGTTGATCAACTCTTCCATGGGGCTCATGACTCTATCAAAGTGCATTGGGAATTTAATGTTTCCCATGTTTGGAATTTCTTAAAAGAGGGAAAAAGGATCTCCATCAAGCAATGTCAATGGATGCACACCTTTTATGAAATTATCAATTTTTCCATGAATCTCCAAGAGAGAGAGCTCTTTCAATTATGTCTTATTGTATCTCATTGCTTATCTTATTCCTCACCCGCCATCCAAAATATTCTGAAAATGGGTAGTTTCAACTTAGGATGGATCCTCATAGATCAAATGAAAGTCATAGAAATAGTAATAGCCACGGTGGGATACATTATATGCCATTATTTCATGTAGAGAGATGCGAAAGGTATTTGAATGTGGCCTCTTATGGGCATCTTTTTGTCACTTTTATTCCACATGAATTATGCATATGATTGGGTGATTCAAACCCTAATCCATTGTGGGGGAAACTTCACGTTTAAGGGTGTTTCAAGGGCCCATGTATGAGATTCAAAAGGACAAAGATGGTGGTTTCCAAGAGTAGGGTTACAACCATGAACACTCAAAGTTGAGACGAGAAAAAATAATGTTTCCTAGAGCTAAGAAGAATCTCATGGATAAGAAATCTGTGTGATTTTCTTTTACTAAGAAACACCACTAACATACTAGGGATGAGGGGCATGAACGACCAAATCTATAGACTTGTAAATGATCATTCACACAAAGGATGATAGTTTAGTGCTCAAGGAATCAACGAGAGAGACTCTCTTGCAGAGGGATAGACCACAAAGATTGTAGATAGGATAGTAGGAAGAACAAAATAGATTGTTAGGTTGAAAAAGGAATGTTTATTCAAGAATGAATAAAAATACCCAAGAGAATAAACAAGGAGAGATGTTTCTAGACGCAAAAACATAGCTATGTAAAACTACCATAAATTGAATCAGTCCCTAAGAACTATAAAGCTCCCATACCATTATTAGAATGCATGAGATTGAGCTCAATGAGAAAATGTCATCTCATTAATATGATACACATGTAAATACATAGGCTTGACCTTTGGATTCATCTTCCAAGAGATCTCCTCGACTCTTGACAATGGTTCCTATTACTTGACTATTTATATTTTGTCAAGTGAGTAACCCTAATTGGTTATGTTTCCTACAGTCTAGGGTTAGGATTTTTGCATGCCTTAACCCTCAATTAGTGTTAGGTTTTTGACATTATAGAATAATTGAAATTCTAATTGTGTCTAGCCTGAATTTGTGAGTAATGGGGGCTAACACAACATCCACTCTGTATCGTGGTGGTCAACAAGGTGGGTCAACGTGCAAGAGGCATAACTTCTGCATACAAGCTCTGATTGAGGTGTTTTTTTCATTGTTGGAAATACATCAATGTGTAGAAAATTGTTAAGGGGATAGAAGTTGTTCTCCCAAATGCACCCAATGACATTGTTTTTCCCCAAAAGTGTCATTTTATGCCTCAAAATAGCTACGAAAGGTTCCAAAACCTAAATTCTCAAAATGTTACCTAATGTGATGCCAACATATCCATTGGTCCTCTACATACCAATTAGGGTAAAATTATGAATTGATGAGGGTTTTGAACACCTCCCTCTTACTTACCAATGAATCACTCTCTATCCTAAGTGTTTCTATGTGATTTCCCCGCTAGGTTAGTGAATGGACTTCTAGTTTTAGTCGAGAAAATGAAATTTTCTTCTCTTCATCTATATTATGGACACTCAGATACACTTCTAATTGTTGAAACCAATGATTCAAATTAAAATCATTAATATCACCTTGGTAGGGATTGATGTCCATGATCACTTCCATTTTAAGCAGAGGTTGTGAAGGATTGATGACATTCAAACTTGGTTGCTCTTTTTTAGGCTCTTTTTTTTATTCCTTTTTTTGGGTCTTGATTATCTCACAGTTGATCCAAATTTGGAGTTAGATCCACCAACCTCCTAAAAAAGGTTTGAAATTATTTTCTAGATTCACCATGAGGATGGCCATGTTGCGAGATATACAAACAAAATTCTTTTCCAACCTCACAAATATCTCTTCTACTACATCTCGAGGGTTTTTATGAACAAAATAATCTACCATGGCTAGGGTTTTGTGACTCCCTTCTTAAGACAATTCCTAGTTACTACAACTTTCCAAAAATACCCATAAGACAACTTCTCTAATCTATAAACTCTCATGGATATTCCACTGGAACAGTTTGTCACAATAGTTCTTGTAAATATCTAAAATATTTTATCATGTAGGTTTATTTCCTTAAATCATTGATTTATTATCACTAAAGTATTGTTCAAATTTATGAAAATAACTAAAATACAAAAATGAGAGAACAAGCAAATAAACACACCATCCATTGAAATTAACAAAATATGTATTTTGGGAAACTCACAATAAGAGAAAACCTAGCTAGAAGGTGAGACCTATGCTCTGATATTTTTTCTTCAGTTATGAAAATGAAAATACAAACGAAGGGGCACTCCCTATGGAGTTTCCACTTAGTATCATGGTGGTCAAAAAGGTAGTTCAACTTACAAGAGGCATAACTCACGCATACAAGTTATGATTGAGGTGACTTTTGCAACATTTGAAACATATTGATGTAGCGTCAAAGGATTGGGAGTTATGATCACAAATTTTTGACCCCAAAAAATTCAATTTGATACCTCAAAATGGATATGGAAGGGTTCATAACCCAAATTTCCAACATGGGCCTACCACTAAAATGGGCCTTGCAAGCCAATTTTTCCATATTTTCCTCCGAGAAAGTACCAAGACAAATGACATTATATAATTATCCAATCCTAATCATAACTCCCCATTAAGGGAGGATTTTGGTCCGTAAAATAATTTACTAAATGAGGTGAGGAAATGTTTCCTTTACCTTCTCCATGGAGTACCATTTTTCCTTACCTAAAAGTTGTCCTTTCAACCCAATCTGCCAAAGTTCATGTTGCCCCTGTGTAGTAGTTTTGGACTGACTTTGTAGGAATTATCACCCTTTGTAGGAATTATCACCCACCTTCTCCAATACTTCAAAAGATCGATACTACATAGCCTATATCTTCTTACGAGGACCTTGCAACATTTCTTTATTCAAATACAACCAAACTTTTTCTCCCACCTTGAATGTTTTCTTATTTCTGAATGTTTTCTCATTTTTTTGTTGATCATGTTGGGACTTATACCTTTATTGTGAATTTTTCAGTGTCCTTTGTACTTGAAAATGGGCTTGCCTAATCTTTTTGAAAAAATTATTTTCTTTCAAAGTTTCTCCCATGATGTCTTATCTCACTTCTCCTTTTTATCCATATACAAAATTCAAGTGTGAAGGTGGAAAAATCCCAAAGAAAGTTTCAAACGGGAAATTACCGGTAGAATTATTGACTACTTTGTTTTAAGAGTGTTGAATATAGATTAAATTTCATCTCGAGTCTTTGGATGCTTCTTATTAGAGCCCCTCAAAAACTGAACCAATTCCATATTGACTACTTCAACATAGTGTCCATATTTTCCCAAAGTGTAATCCAAAAGGCACTAAGAAATGTGGTATCCGTGTGTAAGATGATGCTCCTTGGTATCCCAAATTGCACCTAGATCTATTCAATTAACATGCTTTTTTCTTTTTATCCTTTGTTGGTATTTTTCAAGGAATAATAATTCACATCTTGTTGAAGCTATCAACCACCACAAATAGATACTAGTCATCTCCCTTCCTAGTTGTTGGAAAACCACCTAAAAAATCTATGGAAATGCTTTCTCTAGGTCAAGTGGGTATAGTTAAGGGATCGTATAAACATTTATTTGTATTGATGGGCTTGTTGGTACAACAAAATATGCAGCATATAACATATTGAGCTACATCTTCTTGCATTTTGGGCCAATACACATACTTTGTAATTTTGAAACTATCTTGCCAACACCAAAATGTCCTACAACCTTGGAGGTGTGAGCCTCTTTGATAGTTTGCATTCTTTCACATTTAGGGACATAAATATTGTCTAGCTTGTAGATAAACCCATTATAAATATGATAGCGAGCCTTACTGTCACCTTATTCTACTCAAACCTGGTTCTATAAAAATTGAAACTATTCTTTAAAGTCCTCATATTCAGTGTACGCCTCTTTGTATGCATCATTGGTAAAAGGCTTCATGTGCATAATTGTGCCCAAATATGTAATATTGTATGTGGGTGTATTTGAATCCATTCTTAACTTTTATGATTAGATGAAATTTCCACAAAAACCTTTTCCACTTGTAATGTTTGGTCTCCTAAAGATTACTCTGGGCCTACAAATACTATATTGGATAATGATTAGTGTGGATAATGGTTTCCTTCCCCATAAAATAGTGCTTCCACTTATTAACATATTGAACCAAGGCATATAGTTCCTTATCATATGTATGGTAGTTCAATATTACCCCATAAAAAAATTCAGAATGATAACATACCGACTTACCTCCCTACATCAATATTTCTCCCATATAATATTCACTTGCATTTGTCTCCAATTCGAAGGGATTATGAAAGTCAGTAAATGCAAGTAATGGTTCTTGATTGATATTCAATTTCATCTCATAGAAAGATTTATGTTGATTCTTTTCCCACTATAAACTATTACCACTAGTTGTTATGGAATGGAGTGGCATAACTGCCATTGAAAAGGATGCTACGAAATTCCATAAGTACTGCATTTCCCAAGAAAAGCTCCTAACTTTAGTGGAATTAGTAGGAACTAGCCACTTGAAGATGGCTTCCATATTTGATGGATTTGTCTTGATCTCCCCCTCATCAATCATGTACCCCAAATACACTATTGAATGCAAATAAAAATCACATTTCTTAAGGTTATATAGTAGTTAATTCTTTTTCAATGTCTCCAATACCTACATGAGATGTGAGATGTGATCTGGCCATGTAGAGTGTTGTTGGGAAATAATACCCTACGGACTAACAAGCTAGGGCTAAACTTGCATACATATCATGACCCTAAAGAAATCAATTTTAACCTATCACCCCAAAACTCAAACCCCTTTTTCACACACAAGCATGGAAAAGACCTACTAACCTTTTTACTGATGTTTGGTGTAGATCCTCTGTTGCACTTTGTCCACTTGCTTGCACTGCTCCTTCCAAAGACAATCCTGCAACCAAGACAAAACACTACGCATGCATGTTATTTTTCTACTTGAGGGTTAGAGATTAAGCATAAATCAAATAAAAGTATTCTTTTATTAATCTCAAGATGAATCAACTTACAATAATGATAGAGACCGGCCATCGTTCCTCGATCCTGATCCTGGGCTCCTCCTCTTCTTTGTCCTCCAACTGCTTTGCTTGAATTCTCCTTAGGCTTGAGGAAAGGCTAAAGGTTTGGGACAAACGGATTCGGCAATTGGGCAGAGTTTCTTTGCTATAATTTTCCTCCTCCAAATAGTACCCCTACCCCTTCTTTTATAGGCTAGAAGGAGATAGGGTTTTGGACGAACTCTCGGCCATGCATGACTGGGAGTTTCAGTTAACTAACCCATAGCTTTTTGTCCCGTCGGCAACTTTCCTGTTTTTGTGCTTTGTTAGGTAAACACGGGCTGTAGTAGGCCAACCAGCATTCCAACGCGTGCAGTAGTAGGCCTACCAGCATTCCAACGCGTGTTGTAGAGGGTTAGGGCACGTGCCACTTGATTTAAGAGGATTTTCAAGAGTTTATTCAGCATGTCTTTGGCAAGGAAGAGATATGAGTTGGCCTGATGCCAGGTAAGCATGTGTGGTGCAATTTAGGGTTATAACAGATGCCCCCTAATGTATGAGGTCAAAAGAGCATCTGATGGCTGAAATACATTACCAATTCTTTACCAATCTGTACTGATATGCTGAATGAGTGAGCCCAGGAATCAGGAATCAGGAGGTGTCGTCTGCAAAAAATATCAAATGTCTCACCGAGGTGGGCATACCCATGCTCGGGATAAAATAGAAC
>ML787362.1:207849-227805 GCA_009831015.1 Picea engelmannii
ATTACGTTACAATGGAGGAACGAGTACAGCAAACATACAAGCTCAAGGCACAAGGACAAGACTGATGTTCTAGGGAAATGATACTCAGGAAAAATCCTCCAGTGGCCAAAGGTGTTAAGACGCAAAGGCAAACTGTTACTAGGTTGATGGGTAAAGGATGCAAATGCGGTTGATAGAACACACAATGGTAACGTCCTTCGATGTGAGTTTAACGAGACCAAAGAAGGTAAGCTCGGTGATTTTTCATATTTAGAGAGTCTGGAAAAATCATAAAAGGAAACTCCATTGGGGTACCTTTTTCGAAAATAGTCTAGTCAGTTCGAAAAAGGGGTAAACTAGCACCGATTAGATGTCAATTCAAAACCATTTTAACGAGTGTGACAAGGACAAGATCACTCAGCTATTTTTTCAATTTTAAGGAGTCTAAAAAAAGCTTAAGTATGGACTCCGTTAGGAATGTTCTTCTGGACCATTTTAACGAGTGTGAAAGAATAAGGTCACTCGGCCATCTTTTCAATTTTAGGGAGTCTGAAAAGAGCTTAACTATAGACTCTGGGGGGCTTTCTTTTTCGTAAATTTAGTCTCTCAGGCCCGAAAAAGGAATAAAATTATACCTGAGGATACTCTTCTAAAGAATGGAAATTCAATAGAGTATTCCTTTGTTTGTACAGTTGACCGTCCGGACCGAAAAAGGGGTAAACTACCGCCGGACAGACGTGACTTCAAATTTCAGTTTAATGAGCGTGAAAGGCCACAAGGTTGCTCGGCAATCTTTTCATGTTTAGAGGGTCTGAAAAGGGCTTAAAAGGAGACCCGTTTAAGGAACGTTCTTCTGGACCAATTTAACGAGTGTGAAGAAACAAGATCACTCGGCAATCTTTTCATCTTTAAGGAGTCTGAAAAGGGCTTAAAGAAGACTCCACAATGGTTACTTTTCTCAGTTAATCCGGACGAGATCGAAAAGCATAAATGCAGTCTCGTCGGATGTTGCTTTTGGATCTCAAAGCGAGCTTGAAAAACAACAAAGTTAGCTCATGATAGACTCTTTGTGGGTCGATGCCTGGCATCTCCTTGAGGGAGCTATATGCTCCGACGAAAACATTGTCTATGACACCAGGGGTTCTGGAGATATTGATAGGTATCATTTCAGCAATGGTTTCCATATTACCCTCAACATAGATCTTGTGTGTAGCTAAGGAATTAGTATGACAAGACCTATCTCCAGTCATAGTCACAGTGAATTCTCCTACTTTGATTCGGCTTAACTTTGGGAGGAAATATGATCTGTGATGAAGATCTTCCCAAGGTTTGTCTGGACTAGTCATTCCTTCGATTACTTCTTCGTCCGAAGGCAAGACCAAGTCTAACGAATCTATGCTGGCGAGAGAACCCTGAGACCAAATAGACTCTAGAGGTGGATCCAACGCTTATGCGGGAGTCGGATCAGAAGTAGTTGAAGCTTGTTGAACTAAAGAGTACGCTACTTCAGTGGCCAACAAGGGCATGGAAATTCCAGCGTGCCCTGTCTCATCCATCGTGGCTGATGGGGAAGGAAGAATCCATGGATCCTGAAAGTAAGTCATGCGGAACGATGAGACATGAAAAATATCAGCCTTGTGGTGAGTTGATATAAACTTGACATCGCCACGAGGAGGTGGGTAATCAAAAGTACCCATCAAAGATGGGCACAAACCAACTCCTACGTTAACGACACCGGCTTGAGGATTATCTATCATGGGAACCATGGATGCCCCCAAAGCTGGGTCTGGTCTAGAGAAGGACAATTGATCTATGGTCACTATCTGGCCTTCATGTGGAAACAACAAGACTCGGAAAAATGTAGCAACCATAGCTTGCATAGCATAAGTCCAACTACGACCTAACAAGAGATTATAGTCGAGGGGGGCATCGACTACCTCTACTTCAACGCACACGGTCTTTCCTCCTAACTGCACAGGGAAAGAAGGAATGATGCCATGTGGTTGGAAAGAACGACCATCGAACGCAGTGAGGAGAGTAGGTGATGGAGACAACTCAGGTTGACCAATGGATTTCCAGCATGCTAACGACATAACGCATGTCGAGGCACCCTCGTCGACCACCGTACGAAAGATATTGCATGTAAAAATTTTCATGGGATGAGCCACTACTATCTGAAACGCAACGTGGTAAGGCAGATGAGGTTTCAAATCAGTTGTATCTAACATGATGGTACCCGGGTTACAAGTCTCAGTAGAGCCTAAAGCAGTCAACAAGGCTTTCCTCTGAGCAGGGCAACTCTGGAGGACCTCCAAAGCGGACATAGCACAAGGGGTTTGGGATAAATCTTCCACCACGGAGTAATTCTAGGCAGCCCTTGCATTTGGATTGTGAGAATCTTTCTTAAATGCACCCTTTGGAATGCGTGTCATTGTTTCACCCAACGTCTTCTCAATCTGTAGAGGAAGAGATGGGATCTCGGCTTCTTTGCCCTTCTCAGAGGCACTTGGTTTACTATACTCATGCGCTCTAGTTGTTATTAAAGCATCACCCCTAACCATGTATACGTTCGCGGATGAGGAATTGTTAGGAGGAGGGCAGGTTTCTTAACTGCCCCCTTCGTCACTTGCAGAGGCTTGAGTTAAATTTTTCCCATGCTGAAAGGGATTAGTCAACACAGCCTGTTGTTGTTGTGTGACAAACTTCTGGGCCTCTGCAAGTCGAGGACATAGATGGGTCAGGTGGTCTTCCACACACAAGTTACATGGATACCTCGCCTTCCTCTTTTCCATTGTGCCCTCGCCAGCATTATCAGTGGATTTTTTCTCCCCCTTACCCTTCTTTCGTTGTTTTTTCTTTCCTTCAGGCTGCTGGTTGGCCTTTGGGTTAGTCATCTGCACGGAGTGTACTTCCAATGTTTGGTTAGGAGGAGTAGCCAAAGCAGTAGTCTGGTTGGCCGCTGAGTGTTGGATAGATAACTGTTGCGATTTTTTTGTCAATTGCTCAGTGGGCTTGGTTTGTGCGGAACCAACAATACCATCGGCATGTGGTCCGGCTCTCTGTCTAGTTTTATCCAGTATTGATCATGGTGCATCCGGTAGGATGTTGTATAATAAACCAAACTGAGAATAGATAAGCTCAAACTTTTGAGCCCTCATGATGGCATCCTCCTCGAAGAAAGCCCCAGAAGTTGTGACGTCTTTGGATAATTGCGGAACTAAAGACTTAAGGAACCCCTCTAGCAGGAATGTTGGTGGAACTGGTACTTTGATTAGACTCTTTCAACGTCTCCATTCTCGGATATGATCAGAGATATGGTCTGCTGTCATCTGTTCGAAATTGGCTAGCAACTTTGTGCCGACGTCATATCTCACAGGTAACTGGAAATGGTTAAGGAAGGCCATCACCAGTTCGCCAAAAGAAGAATATCATGAACGATCAAGCTCTATGTACCATTTTGCAGCACTCCCAATAAGAGTGCATTGAAACAATCGCAACTGGACGGAGTCATCTCTCAATGAGTTAGATGAACACCAAAGATGGAAAGTAGTCACGTGATCACCTGGATCTTCGTTAGGCTTGGCCTCGAACTTTGGAATGTTCGAAGGCAACTTCGTTGGCATAGGAGGCCAACGCGGATCGTGACAGATAAGATCATTTAACAACCGTGTCAAATCTGGAAAGTGTAATGTCGCCAGGAATGGTAGTTTGGGTTGCTGTTGATAGCCTGGGAAAAAGGGTCCTGGAGTTGGACTAGCACCAGGTTGCCAGGAAAAGTTTGGCTGCTGGCCCGAATTCTGGTAGAAACCATGGCCCTGACCAGCGTAAGGGTTTTGCATCTGTGGAGACATCATGGGCTGATTCCCCATGAAGGACATAGGATGTTGGGCATTCATCGTGTTTGACGGACTTTGGGAAGGATTACCCCATGCCGATCCTGATCGGAGAGGCATAGAAGTCTGTCCGGGGTTCCATTGACTGTGGAAAGAATTACCCCAGAACGACATTCCAGAGGAAGGAACGGATCCTTGTCCTGAGTTCCAAGGTCCTGGTATATGTTCCCTTGGCGCAGGAATAGTACCCTGTGCCGGAGTAGACTATCCAAAAATGGGTGTGCCCCCAGATGGGAAAGCAGTGGATGAGAAAGTGTTGTTACCAAACGTCCCGTTCCAAACAAATGGTGATGAACCTACCAGCAGAGTTTGTGCAGGTGTTCCTTGACTCCCGGCTCCAAATGAACTCGTGTGTGCAGGCTGCCCGGCGGACTACTGATGCAGACCACTAAGCGAAGGGGACGAAGGAGAGATATGACCTCCAACATAAGGAAAGGCGTTGAAAGGGACAGGAATGCCCCTAAGTTGACCTTGTAGAGGAGCGTTAGAGCTCCCTGCCCCCAGACCCAAAGTCTGTAAAGTGGAGTAAGTGAGTGCAGGACTGGTACCCGAACTAGGCATACCGTATGAGAACGGAGGGCCTGTCGCACTAGGTGTGAAGGGAGGTGTGGTCGTCGCGATAGATGAGAACGGTCCACTATGCGACGTAGTTGCGGTCGAGACCATGGTGGCCCGGACTGACAGCAGCAAGTTAGGAGATGATTCTCCTGTGGTAGCAACGGTGATGGGAATGGAAGAATTCTCAAAGGAAGTAACAGAATTTTCTGCCATAGCTGTGTGAGGCACTGACAGGCGTTCGTAAAATTGAATTGGCACAATAAATTGCAGACAAGTATCAGTGGTTGGGGTTTCAACCGAACCAAGATTGGCAGTTGATTCCTCCGGGAGTTGTTCGGGCTCAATGGTTTGTAACCCGGTTGCTTCGAAAGACCCTTGTTGGTCTAGCCTTCGCCTCAATGGTGGCGAGGGTGGCTCCAGTATAACCGGTGGCAGGCCCAGAAGCCTTCGTGACCAGCAAAGCTCTGAATCCTCCACTGTGTGAGAAGATCCATGACACGCTAAGTTATTCTACACATTCAAATAGTAACACGCACTAAAAAGAAGCCCCTAAGAGATAAATCAAGCAAACACTAAACTAGTTGGAAGAACAGTTACAACAGCCAACACTAGAGCAACTTACCGGTGCAAGTGAAACTCGAATACGGAAGCACCCTCCGAGTATACTCTGCAAAGTGTGGCCCGATGTCTGTCCTAGGTACCGCGGTATACCCCCGCAGTCACCTGTGTATGTCCCTAGAAAATATTGGCAACTAGTTTTCCAGCATGCGAACAGTCACCAGGCGGGTACAGTCGATAGTCGGGTAGACCACAATGAGCAGAGTATCAAGCTCGAAACCTGTCAAGGGTATCGAGAGCAAATGGTCTGGAAGACAACTGAGGACCTTGAATGGATTCAAGACCCACGAAGCTCCGTGGAAACTGCAAACAACGGAATCCCTTAACAAATCCTCAATATGTGTTCTCCACTAAACTCGGTCCGGCTTTGGAGGAGTTATCTCTACTACCTTTCCTTACGTGACCTCATGTTTATCCCCTGTGTTAGAGGGGGGTCCCGGATAACTTTCACGTAACTGGACTTCTACACTCCCTATGACAGACTCCAATGTTTGGTTTTGAGTGGCCTTGGAGAATTTATTCTCCAACCTATTCCAAGGCCCTAGTCCTGAGCTAGTGTATGAACCCTACAAATAAAAGAGTCTAATAGATTTTAACTTAGCATTGCTTTTATGGGCTTTTTTTTACGTCACAAGGTATGAAGGTGAAACTGATGGTGTGTAAAGACTCAAAGCAAAATGAACAAGAAATGCTTGGAAACAAAAACTTTTACAAAAAATGCAAAAACCAGCAACTTTTCAACAAGAAAGACTCCTTTTTCTTTTCAACTTTTCTAAGATTTCATGCAGCAAACATAAAGGAATTTATCTCAATCTGCGAGCTACTTATGCTCTAAATGCACTGCAAAAACTTATGAAAAAAGACTTCTTCCTAGCTATTGATGCAACAACACAATCTTCAAACAAAGAAGCAAACAAAAAAAGAGAAATTTTTTTTTTATTTCAGTGCTAAATGAATCAACGAAGGGAAAATGCCGACAAGCACAAAACCAAGAAAACAAAATAAAATTCTTGCTTAAAGCGCAGATCGCAAAGAACCAGAGCAAAGACGCACAATGGCAATCAAGAAAGCACCGACTTTTACGCTTGTCTAAAAACCATAAAACAAAATCTTTTTCTTTTTTATCTTTTCTATCAACAATCAACTAATAAAACACAGGCTAAGGGTAAGAGGCCCTAACCGACTGGCTGTGCAACCCTAGACTCAATCCCCTGAGAGGAACACTTCTCACCACAGGAAGGGATGACTGCTCCACCCTGATTGAAAAGCCACCACTCAAGCCCAATACTATCACTGAAACAGAACACGGGCAAGCGCGTGTTGAGCTATAACAGAGTGCGGGTACCCACGGGTTGTACTTACACAGGTCGCGTGTATGAATAAAATCCAAGAGAAAACTAAAGACAAGCAGCCCAGACCTAGAAGAGGCCTCTGGTATTGACAACCAGGGTCTCCTAGAGGCTTGGATGCTTCTTCTTCAATAGAAAAGAAAAAATAATTGAAAAAGAAAACAAACGCAATAAAGAAAACTGAGACAAGACAGTGAACCAGCAAGACCCAGACAAGATCCAGAAAGCCCCCTGAGAATGTAAAATTCTGACAGGGAAGAGGAGACTACCTCTTAAGCTCTCTGAGTCCTACACGCTACTGAAACCTCTACAGCAAGCATTCAAACGCGGGTTGTAGAAGGTTAGGGCACGGGTTACACTCATGCAGACCTTCTACAGGCCGCGTGTACCTCTGTGTGTCCCGATAATAAATGTCAAGCAACAGTCAAGGAAAAACTGGTATTAAGAACCAAGTTCCCTGCTAGCTCTGACTTAACAGAAAACAAACAAACAAACAAACAGAAAATCTATTCCTTTAAACTACCCAAAAACCTCACTTAAATCTGGAAACCCTAAGAGTATCTTCCCCAGTGGAGTTGCCAATTCTGTTGTTGGGAAATAATACCCTACGGACTAACAAGCTAGGTCTAAACTTGCATGCAGATCATGACCCTAAAGAAATCACTTTTAACCTATCACCCCAAAACTCAAACCCCTTTTTCACACACAAGCATGGAAAAGACCTACTAACCTTTTTACTGATGTTTGGTGTAGATCCTCCATTGCGCTTTGTCCGCTTTCTTGCGCTGCTCCTTCCAAAGACAATCCTGCAACCAAGACAAAACACTATGCATGCATGCTATTTTTCTACTTGAGGGTTAGATATTAAGCATGAATCAAATAAAACATATACAACTCGTGCATTGGGATGGGAAAAGTATTCTTTTATTAATCTCAAGATGAATCAACTTACAATAATGATAGAGACCGGCAACCGTTCCTCGATCCTGATCCTGGGCTCCTCCTCTTCTTTGTCCTCCAACTGCTTTGCTTGAATTCTCTTTAGGCTTGAGGAAAGGCTAAAGGGTTGGGACAAACGGATTCGGCAATTGGGCATAGTTTCTTTGCTATAATTTTCCTCCTCCAAATAGTATCCCTACCCCTTCTTTTATAGGCTAGAAGGAGCTAGGGTTTTGGACGAACTCTCGGCCATGCATGGCTGGGAGTTTCAGTTAACTGACCCATAGCTTTTTGTCCCGTCGAAAAGTTTCCTATTTTTGTGCCTTGTTAGGTAAACGCGGGTTGTAGTAGGCCAGCCAGCATTCCAACGCGTGCAGTAGTAGGCCTGCCAGTGTTCCAACGCGTGTAGTAGAGGGTTAGGGCGCGTGCCACTTGATTTAAGAGGATTTTTAAGAGTTTATTCAGCATGGCTTTAGCAAGGAAGAGATATGAGTTGGCTTGATGCCAGGTAAGCATGTGTGGTGCAATTTAGGGTTATAACATAGAGTTATAAATCAATATGTCACCCAAATACAATGTTACAATGAATCTAAATAGGGATGAAGTACATCATTAATAAATCACATAAATGTAGCTCTTTCATTATATAAACCAAAAGGCATGACCAACCATTCATAGAAAAATTGCCTTGTCTTGAAGGTGGTCTTCCAAGTGTCTTGTTATTTAATGCATACCTGGAAGTATCTTGATTTGAGATCCAACTTGTTGAAGTACTTGGCATGTTGTGTCCAATCTAACAAATCATCAATGTTGGGAAGAGAGTATTGATTCTTGAGTGTGATATTGCTCAAATATCTATGGTCAATACACGCTCATCAATTCCCATCCTTCTTAGGTACTATGATAATATATGACCCACAAGGTGAGGTGCTTGGTTGAATTACTTCCTCCTGTATTAGTTGTTGTAAGTGTTTCTTCACTTCATCTACTTCTATAACATAGTATCGCTCACTCATTCAATCATCCAGAGAACAAGTTTGGTAGCTACAGTTGGAGAAGAAGGAAGAGAGAGAGGGTCATTACTTGGGAGAGGATATTCTATAGTGTTTGGTTTATTGGCTTGGCATTGTATTGGCTATCTATATTAAGGAAGTTTTTGTTGGGTTTTCACACCCATGAGGGTTTCCCAGGATAAATGATGTGTCTCTTGTGATTGTGTTTCTCTTAGTGATCTTATCTATGCTATGGTTATCTAGTAAATTGAAAAGAAACCTAATAATAGCTTAAACTCTAATAGTGGTAACCTTTTAATCTCTTGAAACACTCCCCTATACACCGGCAACAAATCCTCCAACTTTTATTTTTTCTCTTTAGTACATCCCTTGAGGTATGCCATCACTCTTACCAATTCATCATGTGGATAATTCTCCCTTAATAAAATAAATGCATACTTCTTACTAGAACTAATCGTGTTTTTGTCTTTGTTAGCACTTATGAGAGAGATATTTGACTTACCTTTGTGTTTATTGATGATGTAATATTTACCATCCTTGATCAAGATGTGTTTATTTTCTCTCCTCATGAATATTGCATCCCTCATATAGATGTAGGGGCTCCCTAACACTACACCACAAAAATCAAGGAGTACTACATCTAACTCCACTTCATCCATAAAATCTACACTTAGAGAAAACTTGATCTTACACTATTTCATGACCTTGAGCATTGCATACATTTTTACCCATACCAATGGATGCGGGATAAGATGATCATGAACTTCCAACCAAAGCATGCTGACCAAATTAGCTGCTATAAGGTTTTCCTATGAACCAAAACTGAATAGATAATCTACCTTGGTATTCTTGACTCATATCTTGATATGGAAGAGTCTTGACATCTTGTTCTCTTCCTTGTGAATTAGTATCAAGTACAATTTATCACCTTTTACAATTTTATTTTCCATGAAATAATGTATTCAATATATAATAAAGAGTAGTAGAAGAAATACATAGTGCACAATAGATATACATGGAAATACACTAATTGTTTTTTCTGATATAATAAAATATTACATTCAAAGGAAGCTACAACTTCCAATATTTTCCAGCACCCACTGGAAGGATCCTCCAACCTCCTAGTTTATAGGCTCCAACCTAAAGGAATCTCCAACTCCCTATATTCTTCATCTCCAACTAGAAGGAGGATACAACCCCATTTCCTTGCCCCTTCCTTCAACCATTGAATACATTAGAGAGAATCAACCTTCGTATATAAATTCTAGGTCCACATGTAAAATCCGACAATCACATAAAAACCTTGTAATGATGCCAAAGATTCTTCAAGAACAATATGTTGCTTGGACACCTTCTGTAATTATTTGCTAGTTGTTGAGTTAATATAGATCCTTTCGTGACAGATACTCGGAAACTGGTGGGGCCTCACGTGAAAAGGCTAGGTATACCTTTGAGGGCCTCATGGGACACTATATGCTCAACCAAAGAGGGACTACTAAATCAGGTCCTTTTAGAAAAACATCCTCGCACTTGCAATTCCTACCTTCCTCACAACTATAACTATGATTCCTATTGTGTCTTCGCTACCAAACTTGTGTGTATAAATGATTAGCTTGGATGATGAGAATGAGAGTTTCTTCAATGTGTATATATACCCTTCAAGCACTTCCTTTTATTGACTTCAAGGTGTTAGAATATTTAGACACTTAGGAGTTAGTTAAGATCTACTTGGTCTAATGCCTCGTTAGTTAAAAGTGTGTTTCTTTAGTATGCATTAGTATACATTTGTAGTTAGGAAATCCGACGGTCATGATATGTTCCCGACATAGAGTGATCTGACGGTTCATATTCTCCTCGATCTTAACATCCATTGATTTGTGGCTTAAAACTCGATTGGTCCATGATCTATATTTAAAGAGCATGGAAGGTCATTGGTCGATGATCAATTGTGAGAAACTCTTGTAAAATATCTTTGTAATCTTTTTCTTTTGCATTAATAAACTTCTCCAAGTAGCCACATTGGTTGGGGCCGTGGATGTTTCCCCGTAGGGGTTTTACCACGTGAAAACATTGGTGTGTTGATCTTTGATCTGGTTATGTGAGTGGTTACTGAAGGTGTTCATTCTCTGTTGGAATACCTGTGTTGTCGAACATGGTATCAGAGCCTGTTTGAAGACCCGCTCATGTTGTAGATCGAGATTGTGAAGCCGAGTTGTCTCATATCCATTTTCTGTCATTTTTGTACATTTTTTGGGCTGAGAGGACTATTCCATTGCATTCAGAGCACTCGTTTCATTTAAGAACACTTTTCATTTCACTCGAAAAGGTTTATGTTTGCCCAAGATATGACCATTACAGTCATATCCAGAGGTATAAAGTTTGAATACGCATTTTAAATTTTTTTGTAGGGTATCACTTTGGTTTATTTCATTTTTGTATTATTTATTTATGGGTTTCTACTCTTTAAGATCTGTGTATGTTATTTTCCCCGCACCCTATGTGATCTCAGAAAATCAGAAATAGATAGGAAAAGGTGCATCTTCTGGGTAAGCTAACTAATATACCCTTGTTGTCATCGAGAAGCGGATTTTTTTTTCTTGTGTGAAAAGAGTTTTTCTTAGCACGATCTCCAAGGCCATCAACAAAAACAACCCAATCCTCCTTCTGAACATTAAAATATGTTTTGCTAGACCATTTGGTTAAAATTTGTCTTATTAAGTAAGAGGTCTTGAGTTCAAGTCTCTCTTTTGTTACCTTTTTTGAAAAATTTCATGCTAAAATTGTAAAGTGTATTTCACTTCAAGTATAAAAGTGAATCACTATAAGTAGCTTTAATATTTTGTTTTAGAGTTATTTATTTTTCATGCGGCCTTTCTTTGTAAAAGTGATCCCCACTTCTCTTTATAAAATTTGGTCACTTCATAAAGCAACATACACTACCACGTGGTCCCTTGGTTACCATTTATGCCTTTTTTTAAAAGGGCATAACTCTCACATCCAAAGTCCGTTTTCAGTGCTGTTTTTTTTTTTAAACCGCATAAATTTTCAATATCTTTCCATCCAGATCATCAGTTTTAGTTTTGAAATCCATATTATATGCATATTTAATATGTCTTATACAAGTAATCTCTTACTTACCATCACCAACTACTTCCAATGGAAATCCCATATGGAGGATTTATTAAGAAGTAAAGGCTTGTACCAGATTACCTTGGGAAAGGAAACAACACCCACTGATGTTTATAAGAAATAAAAATGGGATAATAGGAATGACGAAGCACGTGGATTAATAAGAATGCCCATCTCTCATGATTTATGGTTTCACCTTCAATCAATTGATCAACCCAAAGAAGATTGGGACAAGATTGAATGTGTTTGGTAAAGAAAATATTATTCGAGCACAACAGTTAGAAAATAAATTACTCACTTTAAGTCCAAATGATTTTTCTTGCATTGAAGACTATCTATCTAAGTTTAAAACACTCCGAATTTTATGTGAAGAATGTAAGATAAAGATAGAAGAAGAGTGTTGCATCTATCTTATACTTTCTAAGCTAGGTAGTGCATATTCTTGTTTGTATCTACCTTTTATGCCGTGCAAGAGGCTCTAGGGGCAGCTTATAAAAAACCCAGTCTTGAGAACTTTTGTGATGCTTTGATTAGAGAGAAAGATAAGCTTGTACAACTTGGAGTGATCACCACTGCAGGTACCTCCAAAAAATCCTTAGTTGTCCATCAGAAAGATAAACCCAAGAATACCAAGAAGCAACATCCTCGCCACAACAGAAAGCAATATAAGGGTCTCAAACCCACTCAGATGACTTTCGCTCCTAATGGTGACAAAGGAGAAAAATATAAAAGTAAGAATACTGACAAACATTGCAACTTTTGTGATAAAGATGGTCATGATGAGTCCAAATGTTTCAAGAAGATGGCAAATTTAGAAGCAACGATGAAGAAGCACAACATTCGTATTGATTCTACTTCTACTTCTTCTTCTTCTTCTTCTTCTCATGGACATGCACTTTCTGCTTCTAGTTTCTCCTTCAATACAACTTCTACTTCTTCTTCTGATGAGTGGCTTATTGATTATGGAGCATCTTATCATATGCCTAAGGATAGAGACATATTTTCTTTTCTAAATGAATGTAACACCAAGAAAATATTTGTTGGTGATGATAGATCTCTTAGTGTTGAAAGATCTGGAACAATTCAAGTAGAAAGCGGTCATTTCAATGATGTATTATGTGCTCCAAGTATTTCTTGTAACCTTCTATCAATATATCAAATCACTCATTCAGATGAAGGTAAAACCGTAGAGTTTTCACCTCACCAAGTTGTAATCAAAGATCTAAAAGATCCTAAACATGTTCTTGTAACTGGAATTGCTAATGATATTACCAGGTTGTACAAATTTGACAACATTGGGTCATCATATTTTTCATCAGTTTTTGTTCTCATAGAAATGACTAGAGAAAACTTTGGCATGAGTGGTTTGGTCATCTAAAATATCGCTCATTGCAACAGCTATGTAATCAACAGATGGTGATTGGTCTTCCTCTTGTTTCATGCAGAGATGGTGTTTTTGTCAGTTGTGTTCTTAGCAAACATCATTGGGACAAATTTGACAAGTGTGCCTCTTGACACGCCTTGGGCCCTTTGCAACTTGTTCACAATGATTTGTGAGGTCTTCTTTCTTCTCCTTCTTTTTCTGGGTGCAAGTATTTCTTAACTTTCATTGATGACTTTTCTAGACATACTTGGGCTTACTTCTTAAAACTTAAGAGAGAAGTTTTTGACAAGTTTTTGGACTACAAGGCCCTTGCAGAAAAAAAATCTATACATCAAATTCAAAAGTTAAGAACAAATAATGGAGGCAAATATGTGAACAATAATTTTTCAAGTTATTGCACTACACAGGGCATCCAAATGCAACAAACTATTCCATATACACCACAAAAAAATGGTGTTGTTGAGAGAAAGAATCGCACATTAAAAGAAATGGCTAATTGTATGATCCAATCTAAGGGATTAAGTCTAAAGTATTGCGCGGAAGCAATCAAATGTGCAAATTGCATAGTCAATCTCATTCCCACAAAGGCTCTTAAAAATATAACATCGAAAGAAGCTTGGACTAAAATTAAACCAGATGTAAGTCACTTTTGTGTATTTGGTGGTATAGCATGGGCTCACATTCCTGATGAGAAAAGGAAAGCATTGCAGCCTAAAACTGAGAAGTGTATATTTGTTGGTTATTCTGAAGATGTTAAAGGTTATAGACTTCTTCAACCACATTGTAATGAAATTATTGTTAGAAGAGATGTTAAATTTGATGAAAATATTTTGTCCCGCGAGCCTAATTCGACGTGTGTGCCTTCTTTGGCCTGCAAGCCTAATTAGGCGGTTGTTCCCTCTTCGGCCTACAATACATCTTCGACATTTGTGCCTTCTTTTGTTCTAGTTTCTTCTTCAGATGATGACAACAAGGATGAAAATCCACCTTCGCCTACTCACCTTCCTCCAGATGAGTCCTTTGAACCTAAACCAGCACCATTTCCACCACTTCCTAGATAGGTCCATTCAACACGAGAAGAAGTTGGTGATCTTGTCTGTGATCCTTCAGATGAACGTCAAACATGTTCACAGTTCCAACGAGCCTCTTCTCTTTTGGCTCAAGTTTCAGAAAATCATGATCCAGAGACATTTGCAGAAGCTTCAGGTCATCCAGATTGGGATATAGCAATGAATGAAGAGTATCGTTCTTTAATGGAAAATGATACTTGGGATATTGTACCTCTTCCAAAAGGAAGAAAACTTTTCAGATGTAAATGGGTCTACAGAACTAAGTATTCATCATATGGAAGTGTTGAAAGACACAAGGCTCGGTTTTCCCTTGATGCCTCACATAAATGGGAGGTCCATCATATGGATGTTAAATCCTCCTTCTTGCACAAAGATTTGCAAGAAGAAATCTACATGGAACAACCTTCTGGATATGACCAGAATGACTCTAGCCTTGTTTTTCACCTTAAGAAATCTCTTTATGGTCTCAAGCAAGCTCCCCGATCTTGGTATGCCAAAATGGATAGCTTTCTTATTGCCACTAGATTCTCTCAATGCCATTATGATCCTAATGTCTATACCAAGAAAGTAGAAAGCCATATCATAATCCTTGTACTTTATGTTGATGACCTTATCCTTACTGGTAGTGACTCAAAACTTTTAAACCATGTGAAAACCATCCTTAATAAAAAAATTGAAATGACAGACTTAGGCTTTTTGCACTATTTCCTTGGCCTCCAAGTTTCACAAACCAATGAAGGAATTTTTCTTTCCCAGTCTAAGTATGCTTGTGACTTTCTTCATCACTTTCACATGGATGATTGTAAACTAGCCCCTTCTCCCTTCCAGTCTAGAGTCAAGCTTACTGCCACATGTACTTCTCCTGAAGTTGATGCCACCTTATACCGTCAATTAGTTGGTAGCCTTTTATACTTGACTCATACCCATCCTGATATTTCCTTTGTTGTTGGTCTTGTTGCCCAGTATATGAAAACACCCCATTAAAACCATTGGAAAGTAGCTAAAAGGATACTTCGCTATGTCTGTGGTACAGTTCAGTTCGGGATACATTACAGTTCAGGGGGGACTCCTTTATTGGTTGGTTTCACTGATTTAGATTGGGCTAGTGACCTTGATGATTGGAAGTCTACTGCAGGTTATGTTTTCAGCCTTGGTTCAGGACTTGTCACTTGGGCCTGTAAGAAACAACATGCTATTGCACTTTCTTCAGCAGAAGCAGAGTACCGAGCAACGGTAAATGCAGGTCATGAAGCTTGTGGCTTCGACAGATCCTTTCAGAGTTTGGATTCCAGCAACAACATCTGCCCAGCCTTTGGTGCGACAATCAGAGTTCCATCAAGCTCACCAAAGACCCAGTTCAACATCAACATAGAAAACACATCGAGATACACATGCACTTCATCAAAAAGCTCATTCATGATCAAGTTCTTGAAGTGCTCTTTTTCCCTACGGAAGATCAAGTTGCAAACATTTTCACAAAGTCTCTTGTAGAAGTGAAGTTTTCCAAACATCGATCTATGTTAGGAGTTCAGGAAGTTTTCATTAAGGGGGTATAGGCTCTAATGCCTCCTTCCTTATTCTATTGTGTCACCATTGTAAATCCTTCAATCCTATCTCGAGTTGTTCTTAAGGGGGGATGTTAGGATATTTAGAGACTTAGGAGTTAGTTAATATCTACTTGGTCTAATGTGTTGTTAGGTAAAAGTGTGTTTCTTTAGTATGCATTTGTAGTTAGGAAACCCGATAGTCATGATATGTTCCCGACATGGAGTGATCCAACGGTTCATACTCTCCTCGATCTTAACGACCATTGATATGTGGATTAACACCTGATTGGTCCATGATATCTATTTAAAGAGCATGGAGGGTCATTTGCCGATGATTGATTGTGAGAAAATCTCTTGTAAAATATCTCTATAATATTTTTCTTTTGCATTAATAAACTGCTCCAAGTAGTTGTGTTTGTTGGGGTCGTGGATGTTTCCGCGTAGGGGTTTTACCACGTGAAAACATTGGTGTGTTGATCTTTGATTTGGTTATGTGAGTGGTTACTAAAGGTGTTCATCCTCTGTTGGAATACCTGTGTTTTTGAACACAAGAATGACATATCACTTGTTTATTTACAACACATTTATTCTTTAATTGACTTTAGGCCCGACTTGTAACTTTTTGTTTTTCAATCACATGGTCATATCTCCTCAATCGTGAGGAACCATGTGACGTGCCACCTACCATTAGAAATGACTTGATAAGGGCTATCAATCCATGAGGGATTTGAATGTATTTTCAATGTCTTTTGTCATCTTATTCTTCAAGCAACTTTGGGCTTCTTGAGGGCTTCTTTTGGGGTTGACATAAATGACAGCCAATTTTCCAACAATCTCCCCCTTTATCATTGATGGCAACACTCATGATTCCTCTATCATCCTGCTCTCCCCCTGTCATCATGATCCAAATATTTTTGTCCCTCTTTAACATAAATGGAAAAGGGTGACTCTTTTCTTTTAGGATGCTCCCTCTGAACACATAGTGCTCAATAGTACTTCTCCTTCCTTTTTTGTCTTCTTATCCTTTCTTTATTTTTTATGGTCCTTGGAGCTCTTTTGTGTGACTTCAACTTTCTTTCCCTTCTCTTTGTCTAGGATGTATATGTTATTTGGTATTTTTTTTTTCGCAACCAATATTCCTAAGTCTTCTTCTCTCATTTCACATCTTCGGGAGTCAAACTTAATCTTGTATCCTTAATCACATATTTTACCAACACTGAGGATATTCAGCTTCATATCTTCAACCAGTTGGACATTTTCTTCTTTTACATTTTCACTTGCAATATTTACTACACCTTTTACAAGTATTTTGACAGAGGAGTCATCTCCAAATGCAACACTACCACTTTTTCTTTTTTCTAGGATGATGAATTTTTTTTGGTCCCCAATCATGTGTTGAGCACCCACTAGCCATGTACCATTCATCTTATTATTTTTATTCATAGATCAGTGTTATTCGACAATCTTCCTTGTTTGGATTGTCTTTCCTTTTCCATATTATTGTAACATACCCACTACCTAAAATCAAACTTTTTCATTGATTTCTCAACGATGAGAATCCCCGAAGCTCACAGCAGCAAACTGCCAAACCCAATGCACCTGTCACAACCTCTTTTCACGCGCCGGTGACATTTCCCGATGATAGTTTCGGGTTTCTGTGTTTCGTGATTCCCACTAACAAGAGTTCCTCTCTTCTTGAATCCTCGAACTTCGACTTTCCGATGCGCTCCTTTCGGCCTTAGCTCCTCCTGGCTAAATTCTGGTCCATGTGACCGCTAATTCATAAGACTGCAGCCTTATCCTTTCTTTGGGGTTTTGGGCTTCAAAATCCCGATGTGCTCCAAATCCTGTTAGTCCTCCAGGCTAGACTCCTAGCCCACATGACCACTATCTCACAAGACCACAGCCTTGTCTCCCATCGGGGTTTCGAACATCGCAATGTCGAAATGCATAAACACTTTGTCCTCGGAATCCCCAATATCCCGATATGACGTCAACTTCCACTAGTCCCCTAGGCTAGACCTTTTGGTCCACAGGACCTCCCTCTATATGACCGCAGTCATACCACCCATCGGGGCTTCAGGGTTACAAATGATAAAATGCATTTGCCCATGGGATTGTCAATCCCTCGAATCCTGATTCTCCACTATGATGACAGCTTTCCCGCAATGGCACTTTCCTCCTCATCGGGGATTCAGACTTCGCGATTCCAAATTGCATAAACACCTTATCACTGAGATTCCCGATATCTCGATGACCCAAATGTCGATAGAAGACTTCCTGTCGGTACCTTCCCCGACGACTTCGATTGCTGCTGCGCGTCCTCCTCTGATGGATGGTCCTAGTTAACTCTCAAGATTTCGCGACTTCTGATGTCCTGGACGCCTCGTCCCTAGGACTTGTGAAATGTCGAACTTCGACTCCCTTTAGATATCTGACATGCATCCCAAGTGAATGGACGGTTCAGATCGCTCCTCGCGTTTTCGAGACTTCTGATGTCCCGACTTTCACGACCTCAAGAACTCTGATTTCCCGAATGTCGATATCCCAATGTCTAGTGCCCGAATCTCCGGAATGGACGATCATGTGACATGCGTCCTCTCTCAGATGGAAGGCCCAGATTTGTGCTGGGGTTTTCAAGGTGGACTTACCCAATCTCCTGTCCATGGGAATGTCGATATCCCGACTCTCGATGCCTCGATTTCCGCCACATGTCTCCACTAATGGATGGTCCAGATCGTTTCCGGGTAATTTCCCATGGAGATTCCAGATCTCATGTCATAGAGACTTCTGATTTCTCGATACGTGAAACCCCGATGGGCCAACCATCCTTTCGGGATTTTTCCTTCTGTTCACGAGCTTAATCCTCATGCAACTTCTGTCAGATCCAACAGCTGACGAGTATCTGCTCAAGATCTGACGGCTCAGATCTGTCCCACCTCACGCATTCTTCCACTACTTCGTGGATGTGGAAAGATCAACGGTCCAAATGTTCTCATGGACCTTGGGGGTCCACGATCCCAATTTCCTCGCTATTCACAAAGATAGAGGGAAAAGGGGGCAAGGTACATAACACCCTTATTTCTTTCGTCAATCTAATGGTTGTGAATGGCCATGGATCTTTCGATGGAATGTCATTCGTCGATCGATACTTATCCCTACACTGCTACTTTGGGATTTTAAGAGGGTCGTATCTCCTCATACAGAGTTACTAAGGCTTTACGCCTTCACATTTACCTTTCAGGTTCTTGAGGGGTTATTCAAGGAAGGTATTTCTATGGGGAGGTTCACCCAGGGTATTATCTGAGGCGGATAAGGGTATCATCCTCCTGAGAACCAGTCATGAAGTCTGAATAAGATCAGTACACCTATAAATAATGAATTTATGAGGACACAAGTCATACGTAGTCTTTCCATATAATATACAACTACTAGTATTGATCGAAATACCACACAGACATTCTTATAATGAAAACATTCACAGTTCCGCAGCTTATGAGCATAGCTATCAAAATACACATATTTCAAGGTGCCAAAGGCAGAACACTTATCAGAAATAGCACCAGGGTTCAGTAACTGCTAAGAGGGGTGATCTTTTCCACCCAATCGTAGGCGTAGCGACTCCCAGTGGTTTACCACTAGCCACCCCCGAGCTGAGACCACGATGCTATGAGACTGTGTCTCTCTGTCTGCCAGTGACCAGGAGCGAAGGTTGCAATCCTTCCTCTCTTCTATCACTCACTCTGCGTAATGCTAGAGTTCCCCTCGCATCTCCCCCTGAAATCGCTTCTACCTCATGCCTTATCCTCTTGCGAGGTTGCATGTGGCATGATTCCCCTCGCGTCTGATCAGGCCTTATGGCTCTACGGATATATGGTTCACCTCCCCATCCCTCATTAAGCCATCAACCTGCCAGCCTGCAAGGCATTAAATTCAGGGCCAGCGAGCTTCTTTTGGTTCTCCGGGCCAGTGGAGTCCAAATACAGTATTCATTCTCGGTGGAAATTAGCACCACCTTTCCAGGTGCCTTCCACCACCATCGTGGTCTCTTTTTATGCACATCCCCTCTCAGTAGTCCTGCAATATAAATTCATAATGTTATTTACATTCATTGACCTTCTTCATAAGGTCCATTCACATCATACATTCACATTTTCATCATGCTTTAGCATGGTAATTCCTGTATTAGGATTAATTACAAATTTGGGGGAAACAAGGTGTTACAATTATAGTTTGTTTTATGATAGGATCATCTTTTTTCATATCTGTGAAATCTCATGCTTCGTGACCAAGATTATTTCATTTGTAGAATACAATGTTTTGATCCATTAGTTGATCAAATGGATTGTAATTTATGTTGACATACTCATAAGAACTTCTAGATCTATTGTTTACATGATTGTCCCTTGGATATCCATAATCATTTATGTTTCTCATATATTTGTTTCTTGCATTGATTTTGCAGTGAATTGCTTTG
>ML787362.1:235414-253819 GCA_009831015.1 Picea engelmannii
TTTTACATGGAGATTTTGGGAAGAAAATAAAGAGTTGAGTGTTGAAAAGAGAACCATCCATGATATGCTTGAGGGCATCCATTGTTTGTCTATGTGTTATGTTGGAAATGAGTCTTGTTTGAATGTAATATATGATGTAAGCCTATAGTGCATTTTCTGTTTAGGAAATGGCTCAAGAGGCTTGTAAATGCTATTGTGAACACTCCTAAAACATGAGAGTTCCTGAAGTCCACAACTAAGAGATTCTTGGCCAACCTAGTCCATTGGAATCCCTGATAAATGAATGGTACAACTCGAGGGACTATGAACAATGAAGGAGGTACATTCCTTTGGGTTGTGTAGGTTGTGGGGAAGAGAGAGCTTGTGGATTGGAATTGTTGTAGGACTAGAGCCTAGGTTTGGACTTCTGAGTGTGGAGAGTGGAAAACCAAAGGGATAAATATCCTTTTGGTCTCGTAGTCTCAACTCAAGGGTGGATTTTTGTTGAGATTTTGATCAGTAATGCCTATGGATGGGAGTTGCATCCTTTGTATGTAGCCAGTTGGTTATATTTATAAATAGATAAGTGTTTGTGTTGGGTTATTTATGATTATTGTGAAGTGTAAATGATATATAAATGTTGTGTTATGTTTTCTAGGCTTGCATGCATTCAAGTTTTTTTATAAATGTTGTAGATGCATGGTTAAATCAATATATTATTTTGCTGCAATTTTAATGGGATTGCTACATGTAAATGTGTTGAACCTGCACATAAAATATCTAGCTAGCAAATGGCATACACAGTTTACAAAGAAAATATGACAAAAGAGAAGTAGGAGAGAAAGAATGGAACAATTCCCATTAACCAAATGAATGAATGATAATTTACACATGATATACTCTATATAACTCAACTAATGTGCATTGGAGGAGAATCCAATGTCCCATAGTGGTGTTCTAGAGTTATTTGGACACACAGCGACAATTACGGGAGTAAAATGCCACCTAGTCTAGTCTCTCAGGAAGTTATGGGAGTTAACTGCCACCTTGTTTCAGTTAACTAGTCTCTCACTCTTCAATTAACTGACTGAAACAAAGTGAAGTGAGGAGGAGATCAGGTAATCACGAGTAATGCGCTAGTATGGTGATAATCCCAAGGAAAATGTGCATTAGTTGGTGATGATCCCAATGTTGCATGGTGATGATCCCAATGTGGCATTTAGACTCCACTCAAATGATCAAATTGTAGTGTGAACTGAAGAAAATATTCTCCTAGAGGAATATTCTCCCTAGACTATAGGAGACTGAATAATGACTAATAAACATAGGGAAAACCTTAGGAAAAATAATTCCTGGGTATGTGTGAAGTATCTCCAATACCCCCTGAACATCACTATGGTGAAAATAAAAAATTGGTCCTGAAAACGAGGCCATGTTAGGTACCCAAATACAAAAGACACACTGAAATAAATGAGGAAAGAGAGAAAACCTCATGGGAACCCCCCCCCCTCAAAGTACAATGTATGTAAAAATAAGAACTGACAGTTGCTAGGCAATTGTGTCCTTCACTCCAAGACAACATCGTAGAGAATGGAACTTCTTCTTAGTGAAGGTCTTGGTGAATATGTATGCATTATGTTCTACTGAAGGACAAAACTGCAGGTCAATGATACCCTTGTGTACTAAGTCCTGAATGTAGTTCATGTGGATCTCGATGTGCTTTGTCTTTTACCTATAAACTGGATCTCTATAGAATTTTAGAGTGCTCTATTTGTCACACTAGATGACGGTTGACTGATGAAACTAAATTACCAACTCAGTAAGAAAATGTTGTAGCCACATAGCCTGAATTGTTATGTTAACTACCCCTTTGTACTCTACCTCGGCTAAAGATATCGAAATAACATCTTGCTTCTTGCTTGACCAACATATAGTCCTGGAACCAATACTGAGTCAATAACCATATGTGGACTTGTGATCAATGTTATCTCTAGCCCATTCATAATCAGTGAACTTGATGAGGTCCAATGTAGAGTTTTCTTCATAGTGAATCCCAAAGGTGATGGTGCCTTGTATGTATCGAAGGATTAACTTTTCAACCTTCCAATGTAGCTTATGCATCTCTTACATGAACCTGGAGACTGCTCCAACTGCATAGGAGAGGTGTAGTATGGATTTTTTGAGATACAAAAATCTCCCCACTAGTTGTCTATAAAGTGTGTTGTCCACCAATGGAGTGTCCCCGCCATCCTCAAGTATGACTCCTGATAGGAAAGGAGTCAGGGCATACTTGCAGTATATCATGTGAAATCTCTCAAGGAGATATCGTGCATACTTGGGTTGAGACAATTTGATTCTTGATGCATCCTGACTGATATTGAGTCCAAGGAAGAAATGTAGTGGACCCTTGTCCATCATAAATAACCTGTCATTAAGAATCCTATTGACTGCAACAATCACTGAAGTCGTGCAACTGATTATCAACAAATCATCAACATACAAAACTAGGAGTAGAAGTGAATCAACCATCCTAAGCATGTAAACATTCAGGTCTGACTTACAATGTACAAAGTTAAGTGACAACATGTAGGATTCCATCTTGTCATACCATGCCCTCGGGGCGTTCTTGAGGCCATAAAGAGACTTCTTCAATCGATAGACCAAAGATGAATCCTGCATAAATCCCTGGGGTTGCTCCATATAGATCTCCTCATAGAGATCTCCATGAAGAAATGCATTCTTCACGTCCATCTGATGGAATTTCCATCCTTTGGTTGCCGCAATGGCAAGTTCGAAACTTTTGGAATCCATATTCTCTACTAGAGTGAAGGTCTCATTATAGTTAATGTTGTGCACCTGCTAAAATCCTTTGGAAACTAGAATAGCTTTGTATCTACTAACCTTTCCATATACTGCACTCTTGGTATTGTAGACCCATCTGCACATGACAAGTTTCCTTCCTAAAGGAAGGGTAACCAGATCCCAAGTCTAGTTCTCGAGGAGGGAGTTGTACTCCTCCTGCATGGTAGATTCCGAAAAGGGATTTCTAGTAGCTTTGCTATAGGACCGTGGATATGAATATTGAACCAATAAAAGATTCTTGGGTGGAATCGGTTTAGTGGAAGTGACTGCAAGAGGAGGCTCCTCGAAATCATATCAATTCCTCCCAGTATCAAGTTGATCCCCAACAAGATCTCCTGCATCCTGAAGAGTAGTCATGGCCCACTTGGGCCTCTAATTTGGTTATGCATCTGCATCTGCATGCACTAACTATACATATGAATGAACTGAATTTGTATCTGGATCATCTGAATCCTATGAATCAGAACTCTCATCTGAAGAAGATTCGGCATGTGCATGCTCATCATGTCTGATGGGTGGAAGAACAAAAGTGTTTCCATTCGGCTATTGAGGTACATGCGAGACACATTCCTCGAATTGGAAACTTCGCTCAATGATGATCCAGTCTAAGGAAAGATCAATGAGTATGTATTCATTCACACCATAGGGGTATCCAACAACGATACACTATGTTCTATGTGGATCAAGTGCCTTCCTCTTCTCAGAGGGAATCCTGGCCCACACACTGAACATAAAATAAAATGAAACAACTATTACACAAATTTTTTACTCAATCTTTTTCAATTGTATTTTTTTACCTACACAAATTTCCACCTTGATTTATTTTATTTTTTTGAAATTTTGGGTCATCATATATCCTCTTCCCTCACTAATTTAACTACTAAAATATATGGATACATACCCTACCTCCTTGTGGATTTAACCCTATGACCTCCAAGAAGGAAACACTATTTTGACTTTTTTAATGAAGAATGAAGATGATTATGGAGAATTTCTAACTGTATTTAATAATATATTTTTATTTATTAGTGTAATCCCTTCTAAACTGTCAAACAGTTTGAGACCCCTTGAGATGAGCATTAAAATGGAGTTTGTTGCATGCCAAGCCAAAATTGTAGTGTAATATACCTTATCATGTAAGCCAAATACGTGTGTGTACATTGTAGTGTAATGTAACTTATCATGTAAGCCAATTACATATCATGAAAGTATCCATCTCATAGAAATGTATAATTTGGCTACGAAATCCTTCCTTGGGTAAAGTGCCGGGGATACTTGTTTTTTTTTTAAGAGTGGGACTGTGGGCTTTTTTTTTTTAAGAGTGGGATTGTGGGCCAGAACTATGTGGGTTTCCACATACCAAAATTATATATTAAAGCATGTCAAAACTTGTTTTTCATCTCGTCGAACCTTGTACAAGGAGTTTCGAGCGTTTCGGTCGGTGCCCTTCTCTGTCTCTCTAAATTTGAATTGTACAGATTGAGCTCACCATATCAGCTGAAGATGTGTCGTTAACCAAAAATCATAATAACAGGGTGTTGAATCGCAGATGAGCTGAAGTTGTGTCGTTAACTAGAAATCATATAACATAGTGTTGAATCACAAATGAGTTGAAGCTTTTCTTTCCATAGAAATCATAATAATAGGGTTTTGAGTACCCTTTATTATTCAAATTTGCTTGTGCTTTCCTTTTTTATTTATCTTTTTATTTATGATATTGATGACTGCTTCCATCTTGCATAGTAAGTGCATGTTCCTTTGGGCCTTTGATTTTTCCCATGTTGATGATCTTGTTCGTCTCTTATGTCAGAGACTTGATAAAGACCTCAATAGAGGGCATGGTCCAAGTAGATCCAGAGGTGAATCTAACTGAATGAAATTTGTATAAGAACATTGAGTATTCTGGACCAAGTTTGGAGAGAATAGTGAGAACCATTTGTTTCTCCTCCTTAGATTTATCAATCCCGCAAGCCTTGAATTGCGACAACAAATCCTTATATTTGTTAAAGAAATCTTGGAGATCGTCGAATATTTTTGGATCCAATATGAGAAATTCCACCTCTATCATGTGTCCCCTCATCTCATCTTGTTTTCCAAAAATCCCTTCCATGGTGGTCCAGGCTTCATTGGGAGTTTTACAGGAGGATATGTGAAAGAGAAGTTCAGGAGAAATGAGACTGCAAATTGTTCTGAACGCTTCATCCATACGATTTAGATACTTGTATTTTTCTATGGATGATATTGGTCATGCCTCTATGTTCATGGTTAAACTGTACAGTCCTCTGCTCGGAATATGCATTATCATCTTCTCCTTCCAGGAAAAGAAGTTGTAAGGTGTAAGAATGAGTTATTTTGGAAATTCCATTTTTTCGTTGTCTTCAATCTTCGGTACCTACAAAAATAATTTGGTGTGTCTTTTCCTTAGAAGTCTATTGGATATGATACCATGCATATGTGTTGAACCTGGATAGAATATATCTAGATGGGAATTGACATACATAGTTGCAGAGAAAATAGAAGAAAAAATAATTAGGAGAGAAAGAATGGAAGAATTCTCATTAACCAAATGAATGAATGATAATTTACACATTATATACTCTGTATAACTCAACCAATTCCCACTGGAGGAGAATCCAATTCACCATAGAGGTGTTATAGAGTGATACGGACACACACCAACAGTTATGGGATTAAACTTCTACCTAGTGTAGTCTCTCAGGAAGTTCTGGGAGTGAACTTCCACCTAGCTAAGTTAACTAGTCTATCAGCCTTCAGTTAACTGACTAAAACATAGTGAAGTGAGGAGGAGATTAGGGAATCATAAGTAATGCGCTAGTTTGGTGATGATCCAAAGGATAATGCGCATTATCTGGTGATGATCCCAATGCTACATGGTGATAATCCCAATGTAGCATCTAGACTCCACTCAATTGATCAAACTAAAGTAAAAATTGAAGAGAATATTCTCCCTAGAGGAATATTCTTCCTAAAATATAAGAGACTAAATAATGACTAATAAAGATAGGAAAAACCTTAGAAAAAATAAATCATAGGTGTGGGTGAAGTAACTCCAACATATATTGTACTTATTGATGCATTTGAGATTATATTTAGCTAACTTATTGGATTCATAGACTTCAAACCATAAAATTATTATTTTCTTAATTATCCACATACTTATACAACTTTATATTCTAGTCCCTTTTAGAACCATACCTTGTGTTTGATCTATTTTAAAGAAAAACTCACCATTTAGGAGGCTTTTTTGTCCCATAAAAGCTTAATTACAATGAAGATGGAAGCACATAGATTCCAAAAAAAATTCCAATCCCTATTCTACATCATATTTGAATGTACACTTACTCTAGATGTTGTTGATTAGTTTCTTGGCCAATCATATATGGTGATTTCCCTTGTGTTATTGATAAAGTAGGTCTCATTGCCTTTGACCAATAAATAATTCTTTTCTCTTCTTTAAAAAAGGGCATCCCTATATCATAGAGAAGGGATTCCAACACCACATGATGTAGGAGCATCGTCATCAAGAGCAAGTGGAAGACAACTCAATGCACTAGCGCACATTTTGAAGAGATGATTTTGAATTTAAGAAGGGCATATCATGCAAATATCTGAAAAGATTGTAATTAAAAGCACATATTAAATGTTTAGGAGCTGGACCATCGCATGAGATCGATGGGGAATGTATTTTATTTTAATGTGGTAGATTGCAGTACAGATTTTATGTGTTTACTCTTATCTGTTTGTCTCAAAAATTTATTGTAATAAATCCGTAGTAGTTGAAATCTTTTATTTCGATAGGATAGCATTAAGGTAGTCGGAGGGAAAAGATCTATGAGTCCTCTTGTATAAATAAATGTGTTGTTTCCCAAATGAGGTTGTTGAAGGCTATTATAGCGGGTTGTTGTTGAATAAGAGGTTGTTGTTACAATTTAGCTGAAGGTTATTATCTCTAAGAGTTGCTGAGAGATGCTAAAGAGAATTGTATGAGCCCATGTGTATATCATTTGAATGAATATAACAAAGAATCTATGTTCCAAATGTATGGTATTGTAGTTATTGTGTCTATTTGAATGAATGAAAGGTAGGCTTTCTGTTTAATTTCAATTCTCCGTTATTACTTGTCCTTATGTTATGAATGCATTTACATGGTTGAATGTATAAATCTATGAGATATTAGATAAGTTTCAATTGTTTCTCTTCCACGATCTTGTGCAAGGAGTGCATAGTGTCTGCAAGGTGTGCGTTGATAGATTTTATTTCGACTCAAAATCTCAGAAGAGATAACGTGAAACTTTTGTTTGCAAGGAGTGCATAAGATTCCTCAAGGTGTGCATTGAAAGAGTCAGTTTCAACTCAGAATTTCATGAGGGATAGTTTGAGAGTGTGTGTAGGCAGAAACACAATCAAAGTCATATTGTTCAAGAGGAACAATTGAGCCATATAAGAACTGTTGCAAAGAGTGCATAGTCACCCATCAAGAGTCCAGTTGAAGGAATATTGTTGCAAGGTTTTCCTAGGGTCGATATTTGGCTAAGTATAAAAGAAGTCATTTTGAGATGTTCAGAGTGTCGAGAAGAAACAAGCTCAGGAGAGATAACTTGGATTTTTTTATGCAAGTGTGTATATTTTCTGCAAGGAGTGTGTGACAGAGTCTTTTGACTCAGGATCTTAGGAGGAGTAGCTTAAGAGAATTTTCAGGAGAGTGTAAGGAACTGTTGCAAGGAATGCATAGTTTCCCACAAAGAAGTTAAGTTGCGGAGGAAGACCTGTTGCAAGGCGTGCGCAGAGTCAAAATTAGACTAAGTGTCGAAGAAAAACGATCCCGAGGAGACAAAGTGTTTGAAGAAGGGAAAGCACAAGAGAGGTAGCAACGAGAATCGTTCCAAAAGGAGGATCCCTGTAAACTTTTCATAAATTAACAAGAAAGATCCGTTCAGGAAGAAGTGATATCATTACAAACTGTTAGATCTATGAAAGTTGCACAAAGTTTAGACATGGAGTCTTTCGGAACTTCATAGTTCGGAGGTTGGAAGGTGGTTTAAAAGGTGGGGATCATCGAAGTCCTCAAGCCGCGAAGTAATCCTAGTTGTTGGTTGCAAAAAGGATACGTGGCAACATATTGAAGAGTTAGAAGGAGTGCTCCGGAAGTTTGGCGCAGAGCAAAAGTTGATTTTCACAAAGTCACGAAGAGTGAGTAGATATGGACTATCGGATTTAGAGAAGACACATGGCAGAGATCCATGAGCTTTGGAGGAAGATTCCTTCAGAGGAAAGGCAAAGGCAGAGTGAGCCAAAAACTATTGAAGGTCGAGCTAGTGGAGAATATTGTGGTCGTAGATCTAAGGAGGATATGTGTCATCAGATCGTGGGATCCATAAGTATGCGTCTTGGAAAAAGGTAAGGAATAATCCTTAGCCGTTTATTTCATGGACACATGGTGTCATCCATGTCACTTCGGTGATAGGTTATTTCAGATGAAAAAGGAGTGAGAGGTTTGGAACCCCAGAATGAAAAAATCCAAAATAGATCCCAGTCGTTAACTATTGGGGAGACGGGAAAAGTCTATTGTCCAAGCGAGTTCGTTGTTCAGAGTTCTAGTAAAAAGAGATCAATTTCATTCAAAGAACTGAAGCCTAAAGTTGCAAAGGGGTTGGCCCAAGGTTATAGCGTGTGGTCATATTGAAGAAGAGCCTAGCAGAGGAGCTAGCGCTCATTGTTCTGCGTTACCAAAAGTGCCAGAGAGTAGGGTCGTGAGTGAATTGAGCCTACGTGGTAACAAACAGGGGCATCTGTAAATTGTTTCAGGGTCTATTGGAGGCCCGAGGAGATAATTCATCTCAGGTAATTGAATATCCTTGATGAGGAGTTCGTAGAACCCTGGGAGAGAATGGGGGGCTGCATCAAGTGGTATTCGAGCCCACATAATTGATTTTTGTAGGCAAGAAGAGATAGCATGATATCATCAAGTGGTATCAAATACATCAAGTGGTAGTTGTGTGAAGGAGAAACTTCAACACAATGCCACCTAGAATACGTGCGGAGCCACCTGTAGCAAATCAAGCTATGGAAAGGGAGATGAGAGAAATTCGTGCAAGGTTAAAGGCTATGGAGACAACACAAAGAAGAGGACCTAATGTTGGAGAAATCAGTGATGCAAAGAATGAAGAAGTGGAAGTTGAAGAAGTTGTAGTAGAGGATGTTGCATAAGAACGCTTGTTGAAAGTTGTTGTCAAATTGGGAGCTAGAGCGAAGATAGACATCCTGATGTATGAAGGAAATTTAGATGTTGAGGAATTGTTGGATTGGATAAGGTCAATGGACAAGTATTTCGACTATGAAGACATCGATGAGTAAAATAAGGTGAAACATGTTGTCACCAGATTGAAAGGACAAGCAACGTTGTGGTGGGATGAATTGTAGGCTGACAAAAGATGCAAAGGAAAACAAAAGATCAAGAATTGGGATAGAATGGTAACCAAGATGAAGGCTAAATTCATACCCAAGGAATATCAGATAAATATACTTAGGAAGTTGCAGAACCTGAGACAAAAGGGAATGACAGTGAAAGAGTACATAGAGGAGTTTTACAAACTTAACATCAGGGCTGGACAAAGAGAAAAAGATGATGAAAAGGTTTCTTGGTATATAAATGGCCTGAGATATGAAATCTAGGATGAAATCAACATGATGAAAGTAAGAAAAATGGAAGATGCTTATAAGATTGCACTGAAGGAAAAGGATAAATTGGCCAGAAAATTGAGCTAGTGAAGCAGAGGAAGAAGTCTAAACATAGGCAATGGAATTTTCCATGACAAGGAACAGAAGACCAAGGTCAAGACTCGAAAACCACATAGTCACTTATAAAGAGGAGGAAGTTCCTGAGGGAGACATTACGGTGGAAGAAATTATTTTCCTCGAGAAAGAGGAAGAGGGAGAGGAGGAGAAGTCAAGTGTTATTCCTATGGAAAGACATGACACATGTCTTGGGAATTCCCCGAGAGAAAGAAAGGAGGAGGTGAATCTCACATTTATTAAGCGGAGAAGCAGAATGTTGAAGCAGAAGGTGCAGAAGATGGGACATCTCTGATGATTAAGAAGGTTCTCTTGAAGCCAGAGCCAGAGGTTGAAAAACCAGTGCAGAGGAACAACTTGTTCAGAATTGCTTGCAAGACTAAAGATAGAGTATGCAAGGTGATAATTGACAGTGGGAGCATTGATAACTTAGCATCCACAGAGATGGTGGATAAATTGGAGTTGGAGACAATTGCACATCTGATTCCATATACAATCTCATGGTTGCAGAAAGGAAACCAGGTAATGGTAACTAAACAATGCTTAGTTGAATTTAAGATAGGAGGATATATGATGCAGGAGCATCGTACGCAACCAGCCAAGTAATCATAAAGGTGGAAGACAGCTGGAAAAGCACCAACGCAGATTTTGAAATGTTTTGAAAAATTAATGAGCGGATATTAATGTAACAGCTAGGGGAAGCGTACTTACATTTATAACTAGGGGTTGTGAATAGATCTTGAGCGATTTCTCTCATATGTCGAATGTAATAGGCATTTAAGTTTGTTTAATGAAAGTAGGTAGATTTTATTTTAATAGATTAGATAGTTTAGAAGCATAAGAGGGAAAACGGATATAGACACCCTCACCCTTGTATCATTGTAACAGGAACATTATGACCATTCAGAGAATTCATAAGCTATAGAGATGTAGCAGAGAATTGTAGAGAAGAACCCATGTACAGGAGAACTTGAGTTAATATATGAAACTTTGACTCAATTTTCATGGTGTTATGATGCTTACTGTTTACATTTGTTAAATGGTATGTTTACAGTTGTTTTATTTTCTATGTTATGCATTTGTTTCAATGTTGTGTCATGTGTATGATTTCATGTTGAATGTATGAAGTCAGAAAGAGAATAAGAATGAGTTTCAATTGTTTCTCTCCCTGAGAATCCCTACAAGGAGTGCAATTAACATCCGCAAGGTGTGCGTTGACGAGGGTTTGAGTTTTATCTCAGAAATCTCAGGAGAGATATCGTTTTTCTCATACCAGCAAAAGTGCAAGTGAAGTACAGAGCCGTGCAAGGTGTGGGCAGGCTGGTGGAAGCCTTAAAACTTATCAACCAAGGGGAAAGTTGAAGGACTATTGTTGCAAAGAGTGCACAAGGTCGAAGACTCAAATAACGAGAGGTTAATTGGAATTTTGCCGCAAGGAGTGCGAGTAGGATTCCTTTTTGGAGGCTTGAGTTTGCAAGTGAAAGCTCAGGAGGGATAACACCTTTGAAGTGTTCAAAGGGAGACGAATATCGAAACCGTCGCATAGAAATTAAGTTCAGGAGGGAGAACACTCAGTCATTGGGAAGAAGTCATTGAGGAGTGAATCGGGCGGTCAAAATTCTCTGCGGAGAGCTCGTGAAATCGCAAGGACCATAGGATCTAGTGGAGTTGTAGGGCGGTTAGGAGTTGGATGAACTCGCCACCCTAATATCAATAATCAATGTGAACCGTTGATCGTGGTTCAATATGAGCCGTTGATCTCATTTCAACCCACGTTGTTGGATTATTTCGTGAATTTGGGGTTCGTGAGTTTGGAGGGCAGACCAAATTCTTGGTTTCGCGAAGTCTCGAGTTATGAGGAGCAAGGAAGGAGATCTAGACCGTTCGATCCAAGCCACAACAGAACTGTTGGATTAGAACCTCCACATGGTATCGCGTATCAGGGGTTCGGGGGTTGAAAGAATTTCTTTTCGACTGCGAAGTCGTGAAGTGCCGAGCACCGAGGGCTCGTACGAACACGTAGCACATATGTTAGGTGGGGTCCGTGTGGTTGATAGGTGGCATAGCAACAAGCAACCAAAGAAAGGTGGAAGCAGGTGACAGGTGGTGGACACACATCGCCTGGGAAGGAGTCAACCCATTGTTGACTTATCACATTTAAGGGATTCGCAAAGGAGGAGCACAAGGGCTCAACACTCCAACTCGCGAAGTCACGAGTTGCGAGTAGTTCTAGCAGTTATCCCTAGCCGATGGTTATGTGTGGAAGGCATTAACAAGGATGATCCATATATGTATCGCATCTCGGGTATCGACGTTTGGAGAAAGAGGAGTTGAGGGTCTTCGACTCACAAACTCGCGAGTCACGAAGGGAACTTGAGCTAAGGCAAGATTTTGGTCACATGGAGATGTAAGGCTCATGCCTGGTGTTAAGTTGCACAGGGCAGGTTTTCATGAAGGACCTGTGGATCGAATTCGTGAGGTTCCAATAGGGATCCGAGGGAGCCACTTCAGCTTGAGGAGAATTTAGAACGATCCTGTGCGGATCTCGACCAGAGGGTCAGGGGTCTGCGTCAATATAGAGATAAGATTTTGTGTGATGTGATTCCCATGGATGTATGTCATGTTTTGTTGGGGAGACCATGGTAGTTTGAAAGGAATGTCATTCATGATGGGAGAAAAAATACTTATACTTTGGATAAGAATGGTAGGACACACATGTTACTTCCAATAGAAGAAAAGAAAGTGAAGGAAGAAGCCATCACAAGTATACTTATCATGAGTGGGAAGGAACTCATGAGTGAAGTTAAGAAGGAACAGAAAATGAAATTTGTTGTGGTGAGGAAACCTAGAGTTGTCCTTACAAGTACTTATATGGGTGATCCACCTTAAGAAGTTCAGGAATTGTTGGAGAATTTTCCTGACATAGTAGTGGATGAGTTACCAAGCTCATTTCCACCTATCAAGAGTATCAACCATCACATTGATCTAATACCAGTAGCAATTCTGTCGGACAAAGAAGCATACAGGTTAACACCTCAATAGAATGAGGAGGTGAAGAGACAAGTCCAAGATTTGATGGACAAGGGTTTGGTTAGAGAAAGCTTGAGTCCAGGCGCAGTACCAAATGTGTTGAGTCTGAAAAAGGATGGAGGATGGAGAATGTGTACAGACTCAAGAGGCATAAACAAGATCACCATCAGGTACATATTTCCTTTACCAAGGATGAATGACTTAATGGATTGTTTAAGTGGAGAAAATTATTTTTTAAATATAGACCTAAAAAGTGGATATCACCAAATAAGAATGAGAGAAGGTGATGAATGGAAAAAAACCTTCAAAACAAACGAAGGGTTGTATGAATATATTGTTATTCCATTTGGCTTAACAAATGCCCCGAGTAATTTTATGAGGTTGATGAATGAAGTATTGGAAGATTTCATTGGTAAGTTTGTGATTGTATATCTGGATGATATATTAGTCTTCAATAAAATGAAAGAAGAGCATTTGAGACATATGACATTAGTGATGAGGAGATTGCAGCGGGAGAAATTTCTCGATAAGTCTGAAGAAGTCCTCTTTTATGAAGACATAACTCATTTACTTGGGTTTTTTTATCTCTTCAAATGAATTGAATATGGATCCAAATAAGGTGAGAGAAATCATATAATGGTCATCTCCAAGAAGAATATCCGAGGTGAGAAGCTTCCATGGATTAACAAGTTTCTATAGGAATTTCATTAGAAATTTCAGTGGAATTTATGCACCAATGTTGGATACGGTGAAGAAGAGACATGAGTATTTTAAGTGGACAAAAGAAGATGAGAAAAGTTTCAAGATACTGAAGGAGAAGATAACAAAACAACTGATTCTGGTCTTGCTAGATTTCGAGAAAACATTTCAAGTAAGATGTGATGCTAGTAGATTTGCAATTGGAGCAGTCTTAATCCAAGATAATAGGCTTGTTTCGTATTTCAATGAGAAAATGAATGACATTAAGAGAAATTAGGCCACATATGATAAAGAATTTTATGAAATAATTCAAGCCTTGAAGAAATGGAGGCACTACCTTGTTCCAAAATAATTTGTTTTTTATAGTGATAATCAGGCTTCACAATTCATAACTAGAAAAGAGAAGTTAAATCAAACACATGCTAAGTGGATAGAGTTTATGCAAAATTTCACTTTTGTCATTAAACATATTTCTGGTAATGCTAACAAAGTGATTGATTCATTGAGCAAGATATGTCTAATTCTATAGGAATTTCAAGTGAAAACCTTAGGGTTTGAACACCTTAAGGAGATGTATTGTGATGACCCGGACTTTAAAGAGACATATGAAGCATGTGAAAATTCTGTGCTCAGAGACAAAAGCCAGTGGACAGAGTATCTGATTTAGGATGGAATTTTGTTTAAAGGTTTCCAGTTGTGCATACCAAAGTGCTCAATGAGAGAAAAATTGTTAAAGGAAAAACATAGTGGAGGCCTAGCAGGACATTTTGGCCATGACAAGTCATTTTCACAATTGAACAGTTCATACTCTTGGCCAGGTATGAGGGAATAGGTGAAGAATTTTGTGAACAAATGTAAGATTTTCTAGTATGCAAAAGGAAAGAAACAAGACACTGGATTGTATCAACCCTTTCCTATTCCGGATAGGCCTTGGGATGCAATAAGCATGGATTTCGTGTTGGGATTGTCAAGGACACAAAGAGGAAGCGATTCCATATTTGTGGTAGTTGACATATTTTCAAGGATGGCACACTTTATCCCATGCCAGGAAACTAACGATGCAACACACATTGCAAATTTGTTTTTCAAGGAAGTTGTGAGACTTCATGGATTTCCCAAGAGTATTGTCTCAGACAGAGACACTACATTTGTTGGTCATTTATGGAGAACATTGTGGAAGAAGGTGGGGACAAAATTGTCTTTTAGTTCATCATATCACCCTAAAACAGATGGAAATACTGAGGTGGTAAATCAGAGTTTAGGAAATTTGTTGAGGAGTCTCTTCACTGAAAATCATAGCCAGTGGGATCAAATACTATCATAAGCAGAGTTTGCATACAATGACTCACCAAACAGAAGTACAGGAAAGAGCCCATTCTAGATAGTATATGGGATGAAGCCAAGAGGAATATCATAGTTAAGAGATCTGGAGAAGAATGAATTTAGAAGTGTTGGAGAAGAAGACTTCACTACAGAAATGTAGAAACTTCATAATCAAATCAAAGAGCAGTTGCAGAATAGTAGTAGAGAGTATAAGCGTAGAGTTGATCAGCATAGGAGAGAACTTCAATTTGAAGTGGGAGATCAAGTTCTGTCACATCTCAGGAATGAAAGGTTCCCAAGGGGAACATATAATAAACTGAAGCTGAAGAAGATAGGACCATGCAAAATCCTAAGAAAATTTGATGTAAACTCTTATGAGATAGAGTTGCCAGAAGATGTGGCTATATCTCCCATATTTAACATTTCAGACCTGTATCCTTACAGGGAAGATGACAGAGGATCAAAAAATCAGAAAGAGAACTAGTGGGAGAAGCAGATGCCTGTAGCAGAAAACCCGTAGATGGATAAGATCATAGATCAGAGAATTGGCAAGAAGATCCAAAGGAAGACTTATTTTGAGTATCTGGTAAAGTGGAAAAGACACCCAATAGAGGATGCCAGTTGGGTAAATGAAGCAGATATTGAGAAGCATGGAAAGTCAATGCAGAATCTCATGGATAAGAGTCCATGAATTTTTGTCCATAGGAGTATGATGCAGGAGCATCGTCATCAAGCGCAAGTGGAAGATAGCTCAGCGCTCTAGCACACATTTTGAAGAGATGATTTTGAATTTAAGAAGTTCATATCACGCAAATATATGAAAAGATTGTAATTAAAAGCACATCTTAAATGTTTAGGAGATGGGCTATCGCATGAGATCAATGGGGAATGTACTTTATTTTAATGCAGTAGATTGCAGTACAGATTCGATGTGTTTTCTCTTATATGTTTGTCTCAAACATTTATTGTAATAAATCCTTAGTAGTTTAAAGATTTTATTTCGATAGGATAACACTAAGGTAGTCGTAGGGAAAAGATATATGAGCCCTCTTGTATAAATAAATTTGTTGTTTCCCAAATGAGGTTGTTGAAAGCTATTGTAGCGGGTTGTTGTTGAAGTAGAGGTTGTTTTTGTAATTTAACTGAAGGTTATTATTGCTAAGAGTTGCTTAGAGATGTTTAAGAGCATTGTATGATCCCATGTATATATCATTTGAATGAATATAATAGAGAAGCTTTGTTCCAAATGTCTTGTGTTGCATTTACTGTGTCTATATGAATGAATGAATGGTAGGATTTATGTTTAATTGAAGTTCTTTGTTATTACTTGTTATTATGTTATGAATGCATTTACATGGCTGAATGTATGAATCTATGATATATCAGATAAGTTTCAATTGTTTCTCTTCCACGAACCTATGCAAGGAGTGCATAGTGTCCACAAGGTGTGCATTGACAAAGCCTATTTCGACTCAGAAGCTCAGAAGAGATAATGTGAATATTTTTTTTTCAAGGAGTGCTTAAGAGTACGCAAGGTGTGTGTTGACAAAGTCAATTTCGACTCAGAAGTTCAAGAGGGATAGCTTGAGAGTGTGCGTTGGAGGAAACACACTCATAGTCATATTTTTTAGGAGGAACACTTGAGCCATATAAGAACTATTGCAAGGAGTGCACAGTCACCTATCAAGAGTCTAGTTGAAGGAATCATGTTTCAAGGTGTGCATAGGGTCGATATTTGGCTAATTATCAAAGAAGTCATTCTAAGACATTCAAAGTGTCGAGGAGAAACAACCTCGGGAGAGATAACTTGGAGTTTTGTATGCAAGTGTGCATATTTTCCTCAAGGAGTGCGTGACAGAGTCTTTTGACTCAGGAGCTCAAGAGGAGTAGCTTAAGAGTATTTGCAGGAGAGTGTAAGGAACTGTTGCAAGGCGTGCGCATTTTCCCACAAAGAAGCTAAGTCGCGAAGGAAGACCTGTTGCAAGGCGTACGCAGAGTCAAAATTTGAATAAGTGTTGAAGAAAAACCATCTTGAGGAGCCAAAAGTGTTTGAAGAAGGACAAGCTCAGGAGAGGTAGCGATGAGAATCCTTCCAGAAGGAGAATCCCTGTAAGAGTTTCATAAATTAACAAGTAAGATCCATTCAGGAGGAAGCGAGATCATTCCAGACCATCAGATTTGGGAAAGTTGCATGGAGGTTAGTCGTGGAGTCTTTCGGTACTTCCTAGTTTGGAGGTTGGAAGGTGGTTTAAAAAGTGGGGATCACCGAAGTCCTCAAGCCGTGAAGTAATCCTATCCCTTGGTTGCAACAACGATACATGGTTGCAGATTGGAGAGTTTAGAAGGCAAAGCTCTAGAAGTTTGGCGCAGAGAAAAAGTTGATTTTCGCGAAGTTGCGAAGAGAAAGTAGATCTTGACTGTCAAATCCAGAGAAGACACGTGGCAGAGATCCATGAGATTCAGAGGAAGAGTCCTTCGGAAGAAAGACAAAGGTGGAGTGAGCCAAAAACTCCCGAAGGCCGAGCTAGTGGAGAAGATTGTGATCGTAGATCTAAGGAAGATATGTGTCGTTAGATCGTGGGATCCAGAAGTACGTGTCTGGGAAAAACGTAAGGAATAATCCTTAGTCATTGATTGCATGGACATGTGGTGTCATCTCTGTCACTTTGGTGATAGAGTATTTCAGAGGAAAAAGGAGTGAGACATTCAGAACCCCCAAACGCCGAAATCTGAAATAGATCCCAATCGTTACTTGTTGGAGAGACGAGAACTGTCAATCATCCAAGTGAGTTCATGGTTCAGATTTCTAGTAAAAATTGATCAACTGCATTCAAAGCACCAAAGTCTGAAGTTGCAAAGGGGCTGGCCCGAGGTTATAATGCATGGTCGTATTGAAGAAGAACCTAGCAGAGGAGCTAGCGCTCGTCGTTCTGTGTTACCAAAAGCGTCATAGATAAGGGTCGTGGGTGAATTGAACCTGTGTGGTAATAAACAAGGTTCTATGTAAATTGTTTCAGGGTCTATTGGAGGCCCAAGGATCTAATTTGACTTAGGTAATTGAAGATCCTTGACTAAGAGGTCACAAAACCCCGAGAGAGAAGGGGGGTCTGCATCACCACATTATAAGCTTCAAGTGACATTGCATCAAATGTCACTTTATTGACAAGAGCAATGTTAATGGAACACTTAACTTTACGAAAACTCATAATTCTCATAAGTGAATTATTTTGCAACCAACTTAATGAACATGGATGTAGATACTCATATGTTTCTAAACCAAGTTCATTAACGAAATTTGTATAAATTGGATTGTGTGAGGACCACTATTGAAAGGATTTTTTACCTTCTTATCCTTCACTTGAACCTTAACTTTGAATACTATGTTCCTTTATTCTTTTTACCATGGCTCTCAGAATGTGACCTAAACAAGGCTCTCATCCACACTAGAGATAGAAATGCTCTCTCTTGACCTTCCATCTTGGTAGCTTTCATTGCTAGTTTCTAGAACTTGTACTATTTCTGATCTGGATTTATGTAGGAACACAATGAAATACAAAAATACACATAAACGCAGAGATGCAGCAGAAATAAGACTTCATTTCATTAATAACAAATGACTGAAATATGCTTACAGACAGAATGTAAATAAACTAGCTAGGGCGCTGGTAGCTTATCTCTGAGAAGAGATGTGGCTGCTAC
>ML787363.1:0-32195 GCA_009831015.1 Picea engelmannii
CTAAAATGCATGATCAAATCGACAAGTTCTCTAACTAGAAGCATATCCATGTGCTCTCCACGTCGAAAAAAACGACATCTCAATCGGGCATCATATGAGCAAGTTATGAACCTTTAAAATCAATCTAGGTTGCACCAAAACCCCACTTTAATAGTATTAAACTTCGTCGAGCACATTTACTATGAGCTCCTACACATAATCAGATACTAAGAATAAAAAAATGTTTGAAGATAAATTGTTTTAAAAGTTAAAATATTTTAAAGTAAAACTAGGTTTAACACAAATAATTCATAAAGGGGGTTTCCTTTTAAATGACTCTTAGTTGGCATAGGAGTAGACCCAGGGTTCAACGTTTCAACAAAACACCAACAAAACCCTAACTACCGGCCCTTTCGGCAACACCTGTGAAGTAGATGCAGTCTCACCCGAGGTAGAGGTAGGGGTGGTTGCAGGACTCCAATGTCTGCAACCTTAGCTGGGACACATATCTGTGATTACAATACTCTATCAAAGCACTTAACAATTACAGTTCATCAGTATTTAACCAGTGCCCACTTCGCAGATAAAACCCTAACAACAGATCAACACAGTATTCACCCAAATCTAGTATATTCGAGCGCTAAGCACATTCACATAGGTTAGAATCATATTATTCGGCACTAAGCTATCATATCAGATTTATCTAAGCATACATCAGGGTACTAAGCATTAATCATATGAACAATGAAACAACCATACTGCACAAAGCAACCATAACACAGGATATATGTGGTTCACCCCCAATCTGGGGCTACGTCTACCAACACTTCGTCTTCTTTATTATCTTATGTCAATCTTCTTACATGCACAGAGCCTCAAAATCCTACTCTGCATAGGACATGAGATCTGTGCACACCTCACCAGATCCTCCTTCCCTGAGCTAGGTTACAACACAAAGCTTTTACACAGTCACTTGCACTTAGCCTTACAAGTCTCACACAACATGCACAAAGCATGTACAACTATCACTTGCACTTAGCACTTGGCTAGGTACCAAAAACCTCTTCTCTTCTTACATCGCCTAGACTTCTATTTATACATTACTAGAAGGGCCTAAACATGGGTAAACCCATGGGCCGACATCCCCATACCTGTTACATATCCCAAAACCCAAAAATCCCTAAACAAGCGGCCGAGATCCCGCGATCTCCGCTCCAACTTGCGCTCCTCTTTCGACAACCTGTCGAAGTCCCAAAATAGGTCAATCATGACCAAGGATTCTCAAGGCTTGGTCAAGGGCCAACAGGCCCCCAACACTCACCTGTGACTCGTCCCGAGTCACTCGAATCTGGGTAGCTCTGCTTCAAAAGCCTCGAGTTGCTTCGACCTGTTGCTACGCTAAGGCCTCCTGCTCGACGAACTCTTGGATAACTGCTTCGTTGACTGGTCCCTCTAAGCGTTGTTCAACTACAGTGACTACTTGTTCCAGCTCTGCTCCTCAGCCTTCAATCTCCTCAAACAGTTGGCACGCTTCGTCCTGGACTAGTTGGAGCCTCTAAGTCACTTCCATGACTTTGCTCTGTATGGTGTGGCCCTGTTGTTGAGCAGTGCGCTATTCCTGGAATCGCTTCATCCTTTCAACTGTTGACAGGAGCTTCAACTACGCCTGTATTGTCGTTGCTTGTTGCTTTGCCTCCTGGAGTTGTGACTCCCGTGCCTTTTGTTCAAGGTCTTCAGTAAGTCGCTCGTAGGTTTGTGCACTTCTACTACTAAGTTGTTTACATTCCAGAGCGAATGCTCTGATCCTCTCAACTGGGCTACATGTAATGGATTCTCTTAGGTCTCGCACGTCCTGTGGGGTATTTGGCACTGTTTGTAGCTCTAGATCTGCGATTCTCTGTTGAAGTTGTTTGATAGCTTCCGCAAGCTGTGCTACTTGATGCTCCACTGGTTCTTCTGCCTTTTTCTCTAAGTCAGTCATAGAGCGAAGTGCTCTCCTGACTGCTTCTTTGACTCTGAGCTGCTCTGCGAGCAACTGCTCTTTCTCTTGCTTGACCTGCACTCTCTCATCTTCGAACTTGGTGTGGAGGTCATCTTTCTCCTGTTGCGCAACTCGACGTTGTTCTACCACTTCCCGTTGTGCTTGCTTCAGGGCCACCGTGGCCTATTCTTTCTCTTCTTGCGCTCGACGAAGGCAAGCTTTGGTCGCATCATCTATTCTGCTGAGTTGGGTGGGTTCATCTCCCAACTCAGGTTCTTCTGATGGCGAGGGCACAGTGGATACTACGCGGTTGGATTGAAGGGCATGTTGTACCCCTCTGAGTTCTGTCTCAATCCTATCATACATGGATGCTTGCTTGGCTTTGATGTTCTGCATAATATCCTGCGAGGTGTCTGATACGACTGTGACGATGAAATCAAAGTCATTGAGCATGAGCACAGTCTGCAACTTAGTCTTGGTGGCTTTGGATTTCTTCCGCGATGTAGGTTTCGTGGGGGAAACATTTATTTTCTTAAAGGGATCAGCCTCCTCCACGGGATCCCTAGGCGGTGTTACTTCGCCTGGCTTCTGTTGATCTTCTTTGCCAGTGGTCTCTTCTCTATCTACTTTGTCATTACCTCCTTGTCCAGGTGACTCTGAAGCGGTTTCATCTGATGCACTACTCAGGTTTTGTACCTCTTTGGTCTTCTTCCTTATGTTGGTTTCAGGTGTGTCGTGTTCTTCGTGAGTGGCCTCCGAGCTGCCAACTAGTTCGAGATCAGACATTTATGCGGGGTCAACATGGATAAGGAGTTCTGCAGACCAGTCCCTAGATATCTCTTCGAGGTCCTCTTCTATGAGCTTATAGTATGACTAAAGCTCTTCTTTATGCTTGTCTGCACATGCAGTGATATAAATAAAGTGTCGATCTGCGTGGAACTTTATGAGGGGTCTGAACTAGTGTAGGGTGTTCGATGTCATACGAGGGACAACCCCAATAGCCCTCTTTAGCTGGAGATAGTATGTGTGGAATACCGTGTTCGACTGTCATTGTTTTCCCATATCGCTCGAGTACCAGAGTGTGGTGAACTTTGCAACGAGTGGCTCAAATGGCTCAATATCTGGGAAGGTTGCACCTTCTGGCATCGCCCAAGCAGTAAATGCTATGAGGATCAGCAACCAACTAAAATGGAACTCATAGCCCTAATACTAAGCTTCATGTCAATCCGATTCTAGTTGGTTTACTAAGTACTTCACCCAGTTCATTTGAATTCATTCTACACATTTTCCGGCGAGGTCAACACGGAACCCTGTGACCTGCGTAGGTTTGTTCTTTCTCACCAGCTTTCCTATGATTAGCTGGCAGGCCAATCGCACTGCGCCATTCTGTGTGGAAGCTACCTTGTAGACTCACGTCCCCTTTTCTACATCGCCATAGGTATCCTTAATTCTCTGAGCCAGGGCACGGTCTGCAACCTTCCCTAGGTAGAAGTCTTGTGGGTCGGGTCCCTGCATGCTCAATCCGGTGATCTTATGGATCAACGTCGGATCGACTGTGATGTGTCTGTCTAGCCATAGATAGCCTCCATGGTAGCACGATAGCAGGAGCTTAACACACACGTTAACCTCCTGGTGCCTTCCAAAATGTGGAATCTTCATCACATTCAAGATGGTGGACTGCGCGAGGTTCATAGTCCATGGTTGGGGGATTATTTTCGAGTTCTTCCCCTTCATCCTAGTCAATTATCTGTGAGGGGCGAGCATACTGTGGTTCTTTCGGTCCCCTAGGTTGAAGTCACTGAATTTTAATGTCGCGATCTTATCTTGTTGCGTTCTAACTGTACGTGTCCCTTTCGGAAGGTATGCAGTAACCAAGGTATAATCGAAATCCCTCGAGACACTGTCATGACTCACCGCGCCAACGGAAGGTGGGATGTAGTCGGGCAGGATAGTCAGGATTAACTTCGCGTTCTCCAAGTCATCTCGATGCTTGGTTCTTTTCTCGGCTGCAACTCAGGATGGTGTGGATCCACGAGCAGTTGATGGGGAGGCTTGCACTCTTCTCGTCGATGAGGCTTGAATACCTGCAGACATTACTTTCTCGGCCATTAGATCGATTAGAACTTCTTCTACAAACTTTTTAGTTGCGCTGAGTTCGTCCGACATACATGCTTAAGATCGGATAACTCAGATTGATGAATGAATGCTTCAATGCAATAGAACATGTGTCTATCTTAGTAAACACAACGCGGTAGCAATGAGCTCTCTCGTTGGCACAGATATAATTTGAAAAAGTATTCTCGATGCAACAGTCAACGAAATAAGTAGACAACAGTGGAACGGATCTCTCCAACAGACGAGAGGCCTTCATCAATATGGTTATGTTCGTTATGGCGCGGTCCCAACGGTCTGAAGACGAGCTTTCTGGTCATAACTATTGTTCTAACCGTTTGGGGGCGTCGGTCTAACGGTCATAATGCCTCCAACGGTTATATTGCTTCGCCATAGCGAAGTGCCATGTTGTGTTGTTTTGATATCTCGACGAAGTTCCAGTTTTGCAAGCCTTCCTTTTGTGAAGTCCCCTCTGGAACATTCGACAACTTCTCTATCTTTTCTCTCTTCTTACTGAGCTTTCTAGCCTTCTTCCCTGTAATCTTCGTTTCAGTATTCCTCTTTCCATTCTGATTCTTATCTCCTTTTGGCATAGTAACTTCGCGTTGTTGAGATTCTTTCATAGGGTTCAAGGGCAATACTTCTTCTCTGTCTGGGGTAGGTGCTCCACTCTTTTGTGAGTCTTTTTGTGTTCTTTCAACTTCAACATCCAAGTTTCTGGTTCTAAATAGCTTCGATCTGTTCTTCGTTCTTCAATCAAGTGTGTTATCCTCCTAGTCATGAAATCTTTTAGTTCTTGCTTCTTTTGTTCTAGGGCTTCCTCTTCTTTCTTCTGGTCTGATCCTTCTCAATCCAGGTTTTTCCTAGTAACATAGCAAATGGGTTGTCGCTCTCAATAAATTTAACAACCTCAAAATCTTCCTCTGTCGAAGTTCCATGAGCACTCATAGATATCTGGGTGAGTCTTCCACATAGGGTTATCATCTTTCCTCTAAATAATCCTATTCCTCCTAATGAAGGAATCATAAAAGACTTTCCTAAAATTTCCCAAGCTCTTTATGTCATGATATTTACTTGTGTTTCTTCATCCAGAACACAGTCAATGTCGAAGTTTCCTATTCTTGTTTCTATGCACTATTTTTCTTTGAAGGTCTTTGATAAGTTGATATTTCTGTGATCATTCAGGGTTTCTTTCATTCATAGTAATACATTCTCTGATTTTTTCTGGGGTTTTGCCATGGTCTTAATTTCTTGACCTTTCTCAGGGTTTTCTTGTCTCATATTCATTCTATCAACCTTAGCAATCATTCTAGGGCAATCCAAAACTTCATGGTCTATAGCTTTACAACAAAGGAAAATATGACCTCTACCAGGGAATTCGTTAGCAAGATGTCCCTGTCTTCTGCAACTATAGCAAAGAGTTAATCCTCTCTTTCATTTGAACGATCCCCAACCTTTCTTGTACTGCGCACTAGGGTTACAGTAACTAACCTGCAAAAAATCATTTCTAGGATCTTGCATCCATTTGTTAGTCCAAACATTCTTTCTATGCATAGGAATAACATATCTTTCATCATTTCTATCAGATCTACTTATATCAAATCTTCTTTCTTTTAGTTGTGCCCTAGTTTCTAGGCTAGGACAAAATTTATCAAACATACCTAGATTCATACTTTCAAAATAAAATTTTCCACTTATCTTACCTTTTCAATCAAAAATTTTCACTGTTCTTAACTTTATCAGAGCACACAGCTTCAATATCTTACCTCTTTTCTTCAAATCTGACTTCTCTTCTTAGCATAGAGCTTCACAAGTCAAGTAGAATACTACGCACTAGGGAAACAGATCTACGCACAAAGCTTTCTCTTTTCTTCAGTTCCCAACAATCACAGTTTCAAGTCCAGGCAACATAACCATTTGTTGGCACAGGGGCAGACCCAAGGTTCAACACTTCAACAACGCACCAACAAAACCCTAATTACCGACCCTTTCGGCAACACCTGCGAAACAGATGCAGTCTCATCCGAGGTATTGGCAAGGGTGGTTGTAGGACTCCAGTGTCTGCAGCCTTAGCTGGGACACAGATCTGTGATTACAATACTCTATCAAAGCACTTAGTAGTTACAATTCATCAGTATTTAATCAGTGCCCACTTCGCAGATAAAACCTTAACAACAGATCAACACAGTATTAACCCATATCTAGTATATTCGAGCACTAAGTACATTCACATAGGTTAGATTCATAGTATTCGGCACTAAGCTATCATATCATATTCATCTAAGCATACATCAAGGTACTAAGCATTAATCATATGAACAATGAAACAACCATATTGCACAAAGCAACCATAGCACATGATATACGTGGTTTACCCCCAGCCTGGGGCTACGTCCACCAACTCTTTGTCTTCTTTATTATCTTATGTCAATCTTCTTACATGCACAGAGCCTCAAAATCCTACTTCACATAGAACAGGAGATCTGTGCGCACCTCGCCAGATCCTCCTCTCGCGAGCTAGGTTACAACATAAAGCCTTTACGCAGTCTCTTACAGTCACTTGCACTTAGTCTTGCAAGTCTCACACAACATGCACAAAGCATGCACAACTATCACTTGCACTTAGCACTTGGCCTAAACATGGGTAAACCCATGGGACGACATCCTCATACCCGTTACATAGCCCAAAACCTAAAAATCCCTAAACAAGGGGCCGAGATCCCGCGATCTCCGCTTCGACTTGCGCTTCGCTTTCGACAGCCTGTCGAAGTCCCAAAATAGGTCAATCATGACCAAGGATTCTCAAGACTTGGTCAAGGGCCAACACTCATGGTTTAAAAAGAAAAGGTAGAGAGAAATACAATAGTTTTTAAATGCACGAAAAACACGATGAGGTGGAGGGGGGCAATCACCCACACGCCCCCCCTCTTACTATTTTATAACATTTTTACCAAAGTTATATTGTAATTGGCTAGTGGTCAAAATCATTTGACTATTTATAATTTTAATTTTAAAGTTGAACTTTACAATTTAAAAAAAAAGTTTTTTAATTATATAAAATATCATTTATTGGTTTTTCTTTTAGATTTGACTAATTTTATGTGGTTATAAATAGAATTGTTAGAATAAAAAATAAAAAATATTTTGTAATAGAAGTGTCCTATTTACCTGTTATTAGTCCCTGTCGAAGGCGTAGAGGGACTATAGTGATCGATAATTCGTTGACTTCATATTAATATGTCATTTGACTAAAAAAATTCGCATCATCTCTATTGTTCGAACTAGAGAACTAAAAACATTATTTTTTATATATTAAAAAAAACCTTATATGTCATCATCTCATTGGAGAATAGATTCAAAGTCTTATTGCCATCTTCGTTATTCCCAATGTTTTAAATGTTTAGATATCCAAAGTTTTGAGCATCGATGCTCTTTTTTAATTTTTTAATTTTTATTGAAATGTTTACATACCGAAAGTTTTGAGTATCGACGCTCTTTTTTATTAATTTTTTTATTGTTTTTATTTTTATTGAAATGTTTACATACTGAAAGTTTTGAGCATTACTCTTTTTGAGGTACTTGAATAGGCATGACAACTTAAATGGTTACATGGCGCGAGGCCCTTAAACAGGCCTGACGGCCTTAAATGTTTACTTAAATAGGCATGTCACAGTACATTCTTCCTCGAATTTTTCCATACAATGTTGTAGTGAATTTGGACTATATTGTTGTCCACCGCCACTCGCATAGCCATCATATGTTTCATACTTCTTCTATGCTTGGAATGCAATTTAGGCATCATTGAAGATACATATATAGTTTACTGGTTCATTGGTTGTTGCTTGTTCGTTGGTTCGTTGGCTCGTCGGTTGTTGTTTCTTGTTGTTTGGTTCAACTTTGAAAGGTTGAGGTCTTGCACCTGCAGTTGGACCTGTTGGTGCTTGGTGCTTGCTTTGGTTTGTTTCAACTTTGCAAGGTTGGGGTCTTGCACCCGCAGTTGGAGCTTCTTTCTCACTTTGCAGGGTTCAAGTCCTGCACCTGCAATTGGACCTGCGATTCTGTCGTTCATCATTGACGAGTAAGTTTCAATACCATAGTTTCATTCATATCCGTCGTTTGTTGTTTACAGTTTGCAAGTAATAATGTTTAAGTATTTCCATTGGCATGGTCATCATATGTTTCATATTTCTTCTATGCTTGGAATGCAATTTAGTCATCATTGAAGATTCATATATTCTTTACTAGTTCACTGGTTGTTGCTTGTTAACTGGTTTGTTGGTTATTGCTTCTTGTTGTTTTGTTCAATTTTTGTAGGGTTGGGGTTCTGCACCTGCGGTTGGACATGTTTGTGCTTGCTCACTGGTTTGTTGTTTGTTGCTTGCTTTTGTTTGTTTCGACTTTGCAAGGTTGGGGTCCTGCGCCGGTAGTTGGAGCTATTTTTTGCACTTTCCAGGGTTTAGGTCTTGCACTAGGTAAGAATGTTTAACTATTTATTCATTGTTCTTATCCTGCAGACTTTCCTACTCTTAAATTTTCCTCTGGTTTTTTTCTCCAGGCTCTGCACCATGTGCATGCCAATGTCATCTGCATAACTTCAACTGTCATTTTCTCTAGCATTACAAATCCTTGCCCGTATGTGATGAAGTGGAAATCTAATGCCTCAATTGAATAAGGAATTCTTTAGCCTTCACACCTTGCCCTCAATGATATTCCCAGCTTGCCCAGGAATGAGTACCTACCTATCTCGTACGGGAATCGAACCCGTGTCTTTCACACGAAAAAGACGATGTCAATATTGTTGCCTTTGCAAGATGTTCTTGTAGAAGAAAACTGCAGGTAGGTATAGAAGGGCTAGGTATGGTGCAACAATAGCTAAGCTACAACAAAATTGCACACCATTTCTAGGCATTATCCATCTTTGTCGGTGACATTTTTTAGTAAGCTATAAAGAAAACAAGTTCCAGGACCTGGAATGCAAATCCTGGGTAGTTCTAGGACCTGTTATTGCACTTTGAAGGGTTGAGATCTTGCACTCTCAATTGGACCTACGATTCCGTCGTTCATCATTTATAAGTAAGTTTTGATACCATAGTTTCATTTGTATTCGTTCTTTGCTCATCGGTTTGTTGCTTGTTGCTTGCTTTTGTTTGCTTCGACTTTGCAAGGTTGGGGTCCTGCGCCGATAGTTGGAGCTTTTTTTTGCACTTTTCAGGGTTTAGGTCTTGTACCAAGTAAGAATGTTTAAGTATTTATTCATCGTTCTTATCCTGTAGACTTTCCTGCTCTTAAATTTTCCTCTGATTTTTTCCCCAGGCTCTATACCATGTGCATGCCAATGTCATCTGCACAACTTCGACGGTCATTTTTTCTAGCATTATAAATCCCGGTCCTTTGTCGTATGTGACGAAGTGGAAATCTAACACCTCAACTGAATAAGGAATTCTTTAGCCTTCACACCTTGCCCTCAATGATATTCCCAGCTTGCCCGAGAATGAGTACCTACCTATCCCGTACGGGAATCAAACCCGTGTCTTTCAAATGAAAAAGACGATGTCAAGCTTGTTGCCTTTGCAAGATGTTCTTGTAGAAGAAAACTGCAAGTAGGTATAGAAGGGCTAGGAATGGTGCAACAGTAGCTAAGTTGCAACAAAATTGCACACCATTTCCAAGCATTATCCATCTTTGTCGGTGACATTTTTCAGTAAGCTATAAAGAAAACAAGTTCCAGGACCTGGAATGCAAATCCTAGGTAGTTCTAGGACCTGGAATGCAAATCCTGGGTAGTTCTAGGACCTGATATTGCACTTTGCAGGGTTGAGATCCTGCACTCTGAATTGGACCTGTGATTCTATCGTTCAACATTTACAAGTCAGTTTCGATACCATAGTTTCATTCGTATTTGTTCTTTACTGTTTGTTATTTGCAGTTTGCAAATAAGAATGTTTAGGTATTTATTCATAACTCCTATGCTGCAGAATTTCCATAGAGGTTGGCATATCTTTCCCTCCTGCTCTTTAATTTTGCTCCAATTTTTTCTCCAAACTCTGAACCATACCTACATGCCTTTACAAAATGTTCTTGTAGAAGAAAAATATGTTGAGATAATGTTGGCAAGAGTAGCTTTTCGTGGATTGCAAATTGCAATATTCAATCTCTATGCCGCTCTACGTGCAACATTGCTAACATAATGAATGTTTTTTCAAATGCATTGCACCATTTACATCTGAACGAAACCATTATCATTCTAGCAGACTTCAGTGTTGACATGCTAGAAAATATTGCCATAACAAAAGAATTGGAAAACTACATGTAAGATAAAACATGTACAAAACACACTTATTTACCATGTATGGTCAAATGTGCCCATATGAAAAGACACCCTCTTTATCTTATACACAAATTGGTATGACCATGATACACTTTCTCTTGTACTTGAATTATGAAATATACATAAACGTATTACAAAATTATATTTCCATGTCTCAAAGCATATCTGGATACTTTGTTGCACAAAACCAAAGCATTCAGCTAGGATCATCCAACTTCTTAATATTTTCTGGCTTGTAATATCTTTTGGCCAGGAAAAATTCTATATAACCACAACCATAGTTCAAGAAAAACAAAGGTTCATGCTTCTAACTCTCTTTTATTCTATTCCTTTGATTCTCAGTTACTGTATGTATATATTACTTGTTTTCCCTTATATACCAACTTACATTCATGTTCATTGTATTTTGAGCGGTCCCACATTGAAACAAATAGAATAATTGGAGAAGACAAAGGACTCTTAACCACAAATGTAGAAGAGGAGATACATAGGTGCATGCTTCTACTCTTATTTCATATTTCATTGTTTTGTATTTCACTTATTGTCTGCATATTTATTCTACTGCTTTGCACCTAATTTATTGTATGTGGATACTCCATGTCTTCCTACATAATAACTTGTCTTCATGTCAACTGTGTATGTGCTGCTACATTGAAATAAATAGAATTGTATTTATTTTTTTACATGTCTTTCTACATATCAACTTACCTTCATGTCCATTTCATTTTCTGCATTGCTACATTTAAAGAAACATATTAGTTGGATAAGAGGATGAAATCGTATATGCCACAACAGAGGAAGCTGGAGTATAATCTTTGAAAAGGTATGCCAATTGTGATAGTAAATCAAACACACAAAACGAGTAGGTGCATAAAATATTGGACTAGAAAACGATGATTCGGCAACTATGGGCCTTTGTTGAGACTTCCCGCTTCTAAAAATTGCCTTCCCCTTTTCTATTTTCCCACTCTCTATTATCCCTTTTTTTTCCCTCTTCTATACTTAATCGAATTCCCCTTTGTTTTTCCCCTCTACTTTCCCTTTCTGGTTACTTCACTTAGTCGTTTTTTCGAAAATGTCTAGGTGCGTGGGTCAGCAGACTCACATGTTCACATTTCTACTCATGCTTCTATATCACGAGTCCGACCGACCACTTCGTCATTCCATACTTAGCGACTTTTTCGATTGCGGGCTCAAAATTGTGCTTCTATTGTTCTATGTCCTGCAAACAACACCCAGAGTTCCGCAATATACAAATTGACAGCCGAACTCCCGGGCTAGCAGGCTCAAGATTGCTCTTCTATTGTTATGTGACCTACAAACAACTTCCAAAGTTCCGCGATATACAGATTGGTTGTCAGACTCTCCCATCATGCCCTGTTTCGTGTTACATATTTTTCCACACAAAATTTTCGAGACATACAATTTGACACCGTATTTCATACTCCATCCCCTTCGAGCTTGTATGTGACACGCGTTCAGATTTCCACTGATGCTTTTATATCACGAGTCCCATCGGTTGCTTCCATGTTCCATACTCAACTACTTTTTCGATCGCAAGTTCCCAACCAGGCAAGCTCAACATTGTTCTTCCATTGTTACGCCCCCTGCAAGCAGCACCCAAACTTCCTCGATATACAAATTGACAACCAAATTCCCCTTTCTTTTTCTCCTTTACTTTCCATTTCCAGTTACTTAGTCGTTTTTTCTGAGTATGTCTCATGCTTTTATATCACAAGTCCGGTCGACCTCTTTCCCATTCCATATTTGGCCACTTTTTCCATCGTCGTTTCCCGGGAAGGCCTGCTCAACATTGCGCTTCCATTGTTCTATGACCTACAAACAACACCCGAAGTTCTGCGATATACAAATTGACCGTTGAAGTCTGTCACCATGCCCTTTTCTATGTTACACATTTTGCAGTCAAAATTTCGGAGACATACAATTTGACCATCGGGCCAACTTGTGACCCTGTTTTGAAGCCCGACCGACCGCTTTCCATACTTGGCCATTTCTTGGAACCTCTTTCGTAGGTGGTCGGGTTGGTGGGTTCACGAAATGTCCAATGCTTAATCACTCTTCACCATCTCCGCCACCTTGGCACTTCTTTCTAGATATGCAATTATTAAGTTTTAATGTTAATAGCTCATCATGCAGGAACTGTTAAGATTGTCATTAATGTTTGAAAGGCTGGAGGAGATCTTCCATTAATACGAATTAAACCAAGATTTGTGGAGGGCTATATTATCCCTTCCGAGTGTTCATTTCAAGCATTATGGAATCTCTTTCGTGCGTTGTCTGGTTGGCGACTTCACGAAATCTCCAATCCTTAATCGCTCTTCGTCGTCCCCGCCACCTTCGCACTTTTTTCTAAGTATGCAATTAGTAAGATTTAATGGTAACATCTCATTATGCAGGAACCGTAGAAATTTTCATTAATCAGTGAAAGACTCTAAGAGATCTCCCATTGATACGCATTAAACCAAAATTTGCAGAGGGTTATATTATCCCTTCCGAGTGTTGATTTCAAACATCATACGGAGCAAATGGGTGTTCTCGTCAACTTATGGCAGCAACTCGACAAGAGTTCTGTCCAGATACAGTAAACACCTTCGGCCATGACGACCAGAACTTCCACTGGTCCAGGGCATATTCTTACTACTCATCTCCTTCTGCCCAGAAGCAAGTAAGGAGATGGTCCATGGTTGCACCGAGAGATATATTTCAAGCCAAAGAATTCCAAGGCAACCCCCCCTATGTTGATGGCGGACACACAAGTTGATGCAGTCGATTTCGAGCCGAAAGAAGATGATCTGATCCACGATTATACGACGATGGATGATGGCAATACATACATTGTTCCCAGTTCTGCACCCAAATTGAAATCCACCATAACGGGGGGCACTTCCCAGCTCGACGATGGCGGCCCTAACAAGACCAAAGGAAGTGGTTTCATAAAAGAAACTGACGATGAACGCAATAGTCGCTTTGCAACTCAAGAGTGTGAATCTCTCGACTCGTGTGGTGGTCCTCGCCCTTAGAGATGTATCATTTCCTTCCATTTTTAGGGTTTTGGATAGGGTTTGGATTTGTCCCTGTTGTGGGTTGTGTCCCTGAAGTCTTTGACTGCAAGGAGATGGTGTCTTGGTGCGTCGAGAGATATATTTCAAGCCAAAGAATTTTTCAATTGGGGGACCACTCTCCCGTTCTCTGGAGATACAATTAACATCTTAGGGGCTGAGGACCAGAACTCCCAGTGGAGCAAGGCATATTCCTTCTACTCATCCCCTTCCACCCAGAACGAAGTAATTTGGACCTCTGGAATTGCTCATGCAACATGTGTCTCTGAAGTCTTTGCTTGTAAGGATGTGGTCTCTTGGTCCCCTTCCACTCAGAATGAAGTAATTTGGACCTCTGGAATTGCTCGTGCAGGTTGTGTTCCTGAAGTCTTTGACTATAAGGAGGTGGTCTCTTGGTGCGTTGAGAGACCTGTTTCAAGCCAAAGAATTATTCCACTGCTGAACCACTCATGTTTCTTTGTCACCTCAGGTTTTCCACAAGATGTTGAGATTGTCGCAGCCATCATTGACCTTCAAAGGAGACGACTACAAGGAGTTCCTAAAGAAACATGATAATCAGTGTTGTATGCATGTTCAAGAGCTTGTCGATGTCTCATGCATGTTGTCGCAATAGATGAACAACACATAATTGTATACATGTTGTTTTTTTCCTGTAACTCCTCTACCTGTATTTATGGAAATTATGTTCAATGCTTCGATGCAAAGAACTCAGTCCAATGTCTATGGATAAATATATAGTACCCACTATTTTTTTTTATAGATTTACTATTAAAAAATTGCCTTCGAATCTTGGTTGTTGCTTCTTTGTTGGCTTTAACACCTCTTCTCGTTTGCATGGTTAGACCGTCTCGTAATTTGAAATATTGTATTGGCTCGGGTAATTTGATCAAATATGGACCATTGAACAGTTATATGACAATGCATTATGTCGATCACATGAGACTTCTATTGAAACATAAATGAATTCCACACAGTTTAAAATCAACATTCAATTTCATTTGTAATGTAGATAGAACATAGCAACACTAATTCACGATGCCGGAGTTGGGCCCCGCCCAAGAAGTTTCATTTGATTGGTTGTCCTTACTCTGGCCTCTATTTTAGTACTTTTACTTTATTAATGAAATTACCAAATTTCTTCTTCGCAAATATTTTGAAAAAAAAAAGGTAATATGTGCTAGTTGAAGTCAAATGGGGCTATGAAATCAACCACAATATTAAAATTCAAGTTCATCGTTGTTATACTTACAGTCAAGTTGACAGTAGAATACGTTTATTTCTAGATATGCAATTATTAAGCTTTAATGCTAACAATTCATCATGCAGGAAGTTTAATACTTAAAATAATATTCCAAGGCATTGAACAATGTATCAAAAAACACATTTACTCCCACAGGTTGCAATAAAAACAAATCTTCAACAAAGCATTGGTTGACGGACTCCAGTCACCTGAAATGACCAATAGCACAATCTATGAAATCAACCTCCCTATTATTGAATCAACAAAGAAGAATATTATGGGATCATAGAATTTTCTTTTGTGTGAGAATTGAATTGGAAAAACTTGTTACTTATTCTACTTTTTTTAAGGCCTTATCACAGTAAGAATGCAAACTTATCCTAACCCACTATTATCTACAAAATCCAAACATCAATAGCACTTGTAAATCAACTATACATAGTTATAGCCAAAAATCAAGTTATAGTTTATATTTGCATTTGCTCACACCTTTTTTAAGGATACAAGCACAATATAAAACGAGTATGTGGATAAAATATTGGACTAGAAAATGATGATTTTGCAACAATGGGGGCGGGTTGGCGAACTCAGGGATTCACATTTCTACGCATGCTTTTATATCACGGCTCCGACCGATCGCTTCCCCATTCCATACTTAACCACTTTTTCGATCACAAATTCCTGGGCAGGCGGGCTCTAGATTGCACTTCCATTGTTCTGTGACCTACAAACAACACCCAGACTTCCGCGATATACAAATTGATTTCTTGACTCCCACATCATCCCCTCTTCCATGTTAAACATTTTGCACTCAAAATCTTCGAGCCAGACAATTTGACTGTCGGGGCCTCACATCTCCTAGGGAACCCTTGTCACCCTATTTTGAAGCCCGTCCGACCGCTTTCCATACTTGGCCATTTCTTGGAATCTCTTTCGCGGATCCTCGGGTTGGCGGGTTCACGAAATCTCCAATTCCTAGTCATTCTTTCATGTGCCCGCCACCTTCACACTTCTTTCCAAGTATGCAAAAACTAAGGTTTAATGCTAACAGTTCATCATGCAACAACTGTAAAGATCGTCATTAATAAGCAAAAGGCTCGAGGAGACAGTCACACTGACTATCCCTACACAACTTGTCCAGAAACATGCAGAAAAGATCTTGTCAGGTAATGGGATATCTATTACAAATTTCAATATATTAGCGAAAACGAGTTTGACCTATCGTTTCACTATTCCATACTTGGCCACTTTTTCGATTGTGGGTTCCCGGATAGGCGGGCTCAAGATTGCGCTTCCAATGTTTCACGACTTGCAAGCAGTACAAAGTTATGCGATATACAAATTAACCGTTGCACTGCCTCATGCCCTCTTCCGTGTTACACGTTTTGCACTCAAAACTTCTGAGACATACAATTTGACCGTCGGGCCCTCACCTCTCCTGGTTATACCTTGTAACCCTATTTTGAAGCTCGACCGACCGCTTTCGATAATTAGTCATTCCTTAATTGCTCTTCCTCGTCCCCGCCACCTTCGTACTTATTTCTAAATATGTAATTAGTAAGCTTTAACGCTAACAACTCGTCATGCAGGAACCGTAAAGATTGTCATTAATAAGCGAAAGGCTCAAGGAGATCTCCCAGACTTCCACGATATGCAAATTGACTGCCAGACTCCCATATCATCCCCTCTTCTGTGTTACACATTTTGCACTCAAAAGTTCTGAGACATACAATTTGACCGACGGGGCCTCACGTCTCCTGGGGAACCCTTGTCACCCTAGTTTAAAGCCCGCCCGACCGCTTTCCATACTTGGCCATTTCTAGGAATCTCTTGCGCAGATCCTCGGGTCGGAGGATTCACAGAATCTCCAATTCCTAGTCACTGTTTCCTGTGCCTGCCACCTTCACACTTATTTCCAAGTATGCAACAACTAAGGTTTAATGCTAACAATTCATCATGCAACAACCGTAAAAATCGTCATTAATAAGCAAAAGGCTCGAGGAGACAGTCACACTGACTATCCCTACACAACTTGTCCAGAAACATGCAGAAAAGATCTTGCTATTTAATGAGATATCTATTACAAATTTCAATATATTAGCGAAAATGAGTCCGACCTACCATTTCCCTATTCCATACTTAGTCACTTTTTCGATTGTGTGTTCACAGACAGGAAGGCTCAATATTGCGCTTCCAATGTTCCGCGACCGACAAACAGTACTCGAAGTTTCGCGATATACAAATCGACAACAGTTATGTGGAGATACAGTGAACATCTTTGAGCGTGAGAACCAGAACATCCAGTGGTCCAGGGCATACTCTTACTATTCATCCCCTTCCGCCCATAACAAAATAATTTGGACCTCTGGAATTGCTCATGCAGGCTGTGTCCCTGAATTTTTTTACTGTAAGGAGGTGGTCTCTTGGTGCGCCGAAAAATATATTTCAAGCCAAAGAATTATTCCATTGTGGGACCACTCTCATGTTTCTTTGTCACCTCAGGTATTCCACAAGATATTAAGATTGTCAGAGCCAACATAGACCTTCACAGGAGAAGACTGCAAGCAGTTCCTAAAAAAACATGATAACGGGTTGGAACTCTTACCCGAGTTCCTGGAAGACCTGACAACAGTTCCTGAAGATATCACAAAGTTGCAGGTTAGTTATTTTAGAAATCCATTCGGGGAAATTGCCTAGTTGTTTACAAGAATAACGGGACAAGAATCCACATCAAGCATTCCCCGCATGATTATTTATATTTTGTATTTCACAATGAAGGATCAAGCCATTTTTTATTGGGGGAAACTAATTTTCATTGAAATCTGTTCCCAATTGTCATGATTCAAAGAAGAGAAGAAATTTTATATGTCATCCTACTTGGTTTTCGCGATAGCGCATTGCTGTTTGTTTCCAAAATTGTCTCTGTCCAAGAAGGTAAACTGTGAATTCGACCCAGTAACCTTCTGGTACTAGGCCTTGTGGAGGCACAATGCCTCCCATTGTTTTTATGAGGTTTTTAATGATTTTGTCTCGGTTTTCAAAGATTTATTGTTAGGAAATGATGCTCCCCGGATGTCTGACTAGGAAACCAAGTTTTTGGACAGGAAGGGGACACTTGAACAAATGGAAAATTATAGTGTAATAATGATTTTTGGCTCTAAGGAAAATCCTTCTTTCCTTCCATGTCACATTACGGACAAAATGTTTGTTACATAAATAACAAGGCAATACAGCTATTGGCTGCATTTTTTCCATGAGAAGAGAAAAAAGTAGTTCATTCCTTTGCCTTGGAAAGTCGGGGACTTCGTGTTCAGGAACGTCAACAAGATTGACAAATTCGCATGCCATTTCAACAACTTGAACCTAAGATATGTTGAAAGGCTAAGAGGGTTCGACCCTAATGGGATTTTTCTAGAACATTTACTAGCAGATGGCTTTAGCAACTCTTTTATCCATACATGCCTGAACGAAGACAGAGACAATGATGAAAACACGCATGCTCCTGACGATGGCGACATAGAGACATTGCAAAGCACCACTGAATTGTACAAACAACAGGGAAAAGGCCCCGGTGAGAAGAGTGTACAATCCCCGACTAGCACTCCTAAGAGTACGACATCCCGAAGCATCGCTCCAACGACCCACCCCAACAAGAAAGCAACCCAGAATTCTTCAAACAGAGGAGGAGATAAGAACCCTCCTCACGGTAAAATTGATAATTCTCACAAGCTTCCTCTTAGGAAGAAGAGAACAAATGTTGTAGGGCAAGCTGAAGAGCCCGAAACTGAAAGTGAAGACATGGAACTTGAGACTGATCTGGATAACGTATTCTGCAATGTTGATCAGCCTGGGGACGCGATCCACCATAGTCCCATAATGGAAATAGTTGAGACCGATATTTTTGATGAAGATGAATCCTTCGTATTCCAGAGCATTGTTTTTGACAACCAATCTAAAATTTTAATTATTGAAAAGAGAGATGTAAGAAATAAGAAAGAGAAATCTCGTTCAAAGATTAACCTTAGGAACATGCAACTGTTCCAAATCTCCTGACATCACCGAGCAACCAGACATTCTTTTGATGATTCCATTGGAGGCATTGAGGCGGAGAATGCCAGATTGAAGGACCGAATCAAGGAATTGGAGGAAGTTGTGATTCCTATCCCATTGCTTGTCAGTCCTTTAGCAATAACCGTGCCTGCCACCCCTGCAACCAAGTTAAAAGGATCCTCCAACCTCCTCACATCGTGTAGAGGCTATGTGGAGAAGAATATCAATAAAAGAATGGAGCTAATTACTCAAGCCTGAGAAACATCACAATAGATAGCTTCCCTTGGAATGAGGGCACATGCTTTGCGCGAACATTTGCAGGTGAATTTAAAAAATGAAGAATGTTTCTATCTAGAGACGGTCACTCCTTTTGGAAACCATGTAACCAACATATTAGATCTGAGAAGAAGACAAGAAGATCTCCCCTCCCCAAACCAGATCAAACAATTAAAAGCATGTTGGAAAGAGAAAGTTAAGAACCTACATCTCATTGTCCAATCATGCGAACAAGCCATATCAGAGAAAGAAGAATTATTTAGAAAGTTGACCGAAATAGACTTAGCCGGAAGTACCAATGAGGTCCAAGAATCCAACTTAATCTTCAAGTCCTTGTCTTTAACCAAGCAAGCCTTCGATGAACAAGTTGATATTCTTAAGGGGTTGTCTTTAGAAAAGTTTTACGACATCCTTGAATATGGTCAAGCTGACGTAGACAACTGGCTAGTGGACTATTCGGCACAAAATGAAGAAATTGAACATGCTCTGCGTAATCTTTCTATCGATCTAAGGGAATTAAAAAATGGGGTTTTCAACGTTAAAATCTAGGATGAGATCAACGTGACCCCTATGAGAAGCTACATTGAAGAATGGCTCCAAAGGGCAATCGACAAGCTCATCGACGAAGGGAAACAAGCAGTTGGCACGATTCCAGTGGTCGTCAACGAGAGCAATAAAAAGGCATCGGCAAACAAATAGCAAAGGGAGAAATAGATACCATCATAGTAAGTCTGTACTGATCACACCTGTTTTCATTATCAATCTAGTTATTCCACCTCTTTAAATAGAAATGTCTAACCAAAGACTGATAAATTCCAATTTCTTCTTTTCAGGTCTTGCTCTCTACTGTCGCCCACTTCTTCTTTCTACAATCATATTTCTTGTACTTATTTCTTTTATGGTCCGCGGGAGCCCCAATCCCAATCTATATGACAAACACATTTAAATTTTTAGAAATATGTAACATACATTATTATTTTTTGATAAATTTCAAAGAAAACTACTTCGGGAACAATCTCGACGATGCCTTGTAACCCTGTTTTCGGAATGCAAAATTAGTTATCTTTATGCATATCGGTCATCTTTTTTAATTTTTATGTGCTTAGAAATTTTTATCTTCAACTATGCTGGATGTCAGGAAATTGTGTTTATTTGATTTGAATGTTTAATGTGTGTGATTCCTGGTCCTATTTTCCAGGAACCTTTATTTCCCAAAAAAAAAAAAAACATTTTCTATCGTTTTGTATTGCTTCAAGAGATTACGACGGAAATTATCTAAGTCCCACATTTGAACTATACATGCCCCAGGAAAAACTTAAAGAGGAGTATCACATCTATAAAAAATGCAGTAGGATCAACATCCTTGTTAGGTTGTCGTTTCGGTGCTAACAGATTCAAGGGTTAACAAAGTTGTAAATACATCTGCAACAATATCTGCATAAATAAAAACCTTCGAATTTTTTTATCATTGTCAAATAAAAACAATCAACTGGATATACATGTTGCAAATATACCAGTTGGTACTATATTGAGATGCCCAGTTGGTGCTACACAAAGATGCCCTCTTCCTGGAGAGAAATTGAAGATCAACCTCTGCAAATATATAAGAAAAACTAGCAAACACATAGGTCACACAAGAAGACCAAAGAATCTTCGACACTAGACACATTTTCAAAAATATATATATTTGTTTCTTGTCCAACACATATAACTTTATTTATCTTAACACATATAGAGATAGACAAGCTAGATGATTTGTTTAATAGAATGAAATGGATGTTGTTTACTCTGTCCATGGGAAAAATTAAAGAAGTGACTATGGAAATTGTACTTAACTCTAAATGAATTTCATAAATACATTAAACACATAAAACATACAAGGTAGGAACAATATATCAAGTCACACGTGATGGGGATATCTGTTCTCTTTCGTGGCTGTCTAATTTCTCATAAAGTGACTTTCTCACTAATTACTTGTTAACCCCATATTAATATAATATTATGATTAACTAATTCGGGAATTCGGTACTCCGACACTTCGGGGCTCCAGGCTTACTCCCAGAGTCATGTAGCATCATGACGTCTTATGGCTGGAGTGTCGCGCAGTGCCACGCGTCATTTTTTGAATGGATACCACATGTACTTCATGTTGCTTGCCACGTGTCCGCTGCAGTTTCAATTTTTGTCTGTTGCTTCGGGCTTCTCATTCTCCCTCGACCCCACCATAGCAGTGCATTTATTCTCATTCCAACCCGGTAGGGACTACGCTGCCATGCAACACTTATTATTGTACTTTTATTCATGGTATGCCATTAATATTTATAAGTGACTTGATATTTCTGTAAGGACTCAAATTATATGCCGTTCCTGTTTGCAAACCGTACCAGCTAAAAGACTGAGAGAAATAGATATTGGCTTGCTTTGTGTTTAGCTTATTTCAAGCGGTGAGTGGATGTGGTTCTCTTCGCCTTGGATCTTTGAGACGACAAGGCGAGGACCATGGTCAGATACTTATCCTGATCTGGTTGATCACATTTGTATATCTACCAAACTATTTACCAATTTCTTTCATGAAAGTTTAAAACTGATGACCAAGCCACTAGGTATTAAAGTTCCCCTATGTACGTATTATTACGAGGAAAATCTCTTTATGGCTAGGGTAAACCACAACAAACGGATATGACTGCAGAAATCAACTCTATCCCAAAAATATGCTATATAAACCAATGTGCAAGCGAGATAAGAAAGGGGCCTACCTCGTCCAAAGGTTTGATGATGTCCACCGTTGAGCACTTTGACCCAAAGCTTTATACCTGCAACAAGTTCTTAACAAACCAGCAAAGCAAGCATATAGTGATAATATAAAATGTTAGCACATTAGATAGCATAATCCATTAATATACGAAACAAACATGCCCATGGATAATAACTCATATATTTGAAATATATCAATTGGACGGGAAGAGAGTATTTCTATTAATAAATGATCAACATAAGTGAAAATATTACAGACTTCTGTGTTGGCACAGTTCGAAACCGATAAACCAAGTTCCTTCCAGCTGGGCCTCCACCACTTCAATCCTCCACCAAAGGCAAGCTCATAGAAGAGAGAAAATGAGGTTCTCCATCAATAAGATAAGAGCTTGGGGGTTGAACACTGTGTTCAGACTTAAAGGACAAAGGGATGCAGACTCAATATGAAGTAATAATTTCTCCAGAGTAACTTTTCTCTCAAAGTTGAATTCTTTCTCCTTTTCCATAGCTCGGAACTAGCCCACTTATAGCCTTCAAAATGGAACCGAAGGGTTGAGTCGAAACGTCTCCAGTATATGAAAGGCCAAGGATCAGAGATCTCTTGTCGTGACATGGAAACCCAACATTTAATTTTGATTTTCTGGCACAAATCTCGATGTACGCAGACTGTAGTGGACCAACCTATGTATACGCTTGTTGTATAATGTGCAAGATGCGCACAAGTGGAAAAATTTGTATTTTTGTCTCTGGATTTTATCAATAAGGAAGATAAGTCTGCATAGGGAAATGGAATAAGGCCCTCTTTGCAAGATTGCATAGGGTCAGACAAATCTTGCTCTAACAGATGCCCCCTAATGTGTGAGGTCAGAGGAGTATCTGCGATGACTGAAATACATTATAAATAACCCAGAAGTAGAGTGGTAGGGGACCAACTAGACGAACTTAGTTGCTCATTACATTATGCACAGACTTTGCATACATGGCTGCCAATAAAAATACACTACAGATCCATGTGAAAAATATACCAAACAAGTGTATGTGGCCATGAATAGGCAAATACAAATGCGGTTACATGCCAAAAGTTGTCATAGTCACGAACAAGGCCCAGTAGAACCAATCTCAAAAACCAATTTGAAGATATTTGTATACCATGGAGTACAATTTGATCTCCCATGATCACTGAAGTCATATAGGTATTGGTCCAATGAAAAGGAAGCAACAACTCAGGAAAGATGCAACCACATAGTGATGTCTTCAAGTTTTCTACACAATCCGCCAAAGGTGCAAGTCTACATCATGTGAATAAAGGAGTTGAGGTCGAACACAATGAGACATCGTTTGATTACCAGTCATTGAGGTATACCGTTAACAAACGCGAGACAACCTATCGATAATGAAAGTAGGTATCAAGGCACCAAGTACATTCTTACAAGTGTGAATAAAGGAACTGGTGTCAAACACCTAAAAAATCCATCGATCAGGGGACATTGATGTATTCCCAACTGTCGATGGCGAGAAAGTCTGCCACTAATGACTACAAGCCTCAAGGTACTCATAAGACTCTAGGTCTCGTTTCCAGAATAAATGGGCCGAAGTCGATGGAAAGAGACTCGTTGAAAGGAAATAATTAAGGCATCTCTCATCAGTCAACACGAGGTACAAAGCAAGAGCTTCATGATATGGTGGAAATCGAATGAAGAACATGTTCACGAACCAACGACCATGTGCGTCTTTCGTGTGCGCCAAGTGCAAGCGGTACACGAAAAAGACCCTTTGAATAGCAGCCAATGATGAAAACTATTGACAAAGGCGAGGAAACCACCAATAAGGCTAAAGGCATCCAAGGCACTGCACAAATCCCAATGTGTGAATAGATGTCTTGTCGTCGAACACAAGGGAAACCACCCAATCAATGACCAATGATGAAATGTCGATTGATGGGTTCAAGGTTACCTACCAATGATGAAAGTAGGGCCAGGGTGCATGATAAGACTACAATATCATGTGATTCTGAGACAAACTGAGGGTATGGCCGACATGGAAAGTCAAGAGTTCTGAGGAGTGGCCGACACAGGTTGATAGACTTCCTTTGAACAAGAGCATGAGACATATGGAGGACTCTGGCAGCATAAACCTGATGATGAAACCATAAGATGCAGGAGGCATCGATGAAATTCTCTATAGGGACTAGAAAAGTAACCAGTCGGTAGAGAAGACTCTGTAACGAGCTCAGATTCCTAAGGCCATGCTAATCCCAAAATTATGATGATGAATGGACTCAAATAACTTTGTGCTCTGTTCAAAGGCAACACGACTGCTGCCGATACAAGATAATACTCCCTTATCGCTAGTCTTTTTTTGTTTTTTTCATAGACAAATGAATGTTATGATACAAAGGAGGAAATGAGTGTCGCAAGTAAGCAAAATTAGTTCCAGCAGTGGAACATACCTATGCTCAATGCAGGGAAGTGCATGCGAGAGATGGACACTTAGGGGAATGTTCACTCCTAGGTATAGAGTGTCAAATTGCGAAGGATATAAACAAGGCTCTGCTTGGTTGAGGATGCAAAACTGCTGAGGCAAACAGTTTATAACGCAAAGCGAGAACCGACTATAGGCTCAATACTGCAAGCAAGGGCATGAGATGCAATCACAACTTAACGCCAAAAAATGTCATTTTTTATGTCTTTAGTCTACTTGGTATGAAAAATGGATAAACTTGTGCCAAATAGACGTATTTTCAAAACCAATTACGAGTGTGAAAAAAGACAAGTTCACTCGGCGATCTTTTCACTTTTTGATAATGAATCGAAAAAGAGTTTAACTAGGACTCATGACCTTTCAAGTCCAATTTAACGAGTGTGAAAGGGACAAATCACTCGACAATCTTTTCTTTCAGAGATGAGTTGGAAAAGAGATTAAATTATACTCGTTTGAGAGTCCACGGGGTATAAGGCTGCATGTTTATGAGTGAGAAATAAGGCTCAACATCAAGTCATGTATTATCTATGAGGGACTCCCAGTCCTATGAAAAAATCTCTGCATGGGCACCGAATGCAGTAGGGAATCTAACTAGGGCACCCATGTTCGGTAAGTTTCTACCACTTGATAATGACATGACTTTATAGCAAATGGAAGGTTATATGTCGCAACAAATGGGTTTGTACCTAGGGCATAAAGAGTGACAGTTATAGGATAATGCAGAAATGCATAGCGGAGTGGATACCTATCCTATATGCTAGGTAATGAAAATACCTGCTCGTGGTGACAAACAACCAACATAACGCTGAAATCTGTAAGAATCCCAGGTTAAAACTGCAAAAACCAACTCAATCCACCTTTGTATTAGTCCATTAGGTGAAAAAATGGCTTAAAACTATAGAAAGTGGGTAAAAATAATTTATAAATAGTAACAAAATAAAAAAATTACTATACCATTTTGATTTTTTACCCAATTAGTGCAAATTGAACCAAAATATCTCTGAGATTCAAACAGAGATTGTGGGAGCATCAGGCAACAAAATCACAAACTGTTTGGATCAAGTAATTCTTGTTCTCTTCCTCTTTAATTTCCGTGGATTAAATTTTTGAATTAGGTTCCAAATTTTTAGTTACTGAGGGCATAAAGTGTAGATTTCGGTGTACGCGGGTTGTCTTTGATTAGGTCGCGTATATGACGAGGTATACGCCCCTGTGTAAACTATAGGGTGCGTATATCAAGCCCTACACGTGACTGTATGTAAAGTAGGCTGCGTACAAGCACACAAACACTCATTTTGAAGGGTTTTAACTCAAATTTGTATGTGTCTTTGATAGGATGGTTCTTGAATGGAGAGTGAGAGAGCACGAGGAGGTCGATGTTGCTATAGATCGAGATCCGTGGGCCCAAATGGCCTTAAAGAAATGTGTCTTGCATAAATTTTGGGCGCTCAAAGGAATGAGAGCCCAGGTGAGGTTGCTCGAAATGCTTGTGAGTTACTGGGACCCTGAGAGTGAGAGCTTCAATCTCGATGGGAAACCATTAAGAATTGAAGTAGAGGACATTTACTTTTTGACTGGTCTATCACGTCGGGGAGAGGTTGTAAACCTCAAATCATGGGGAGCAGGTAGCAGGATGAAGATAGAGGAATATACCGACGCCCACTGTGTAGCATGGACTCCTAAGGTAGGAAGTCAAGTCCCTATCCGGGCAATAAACGATCTTAGTCTGAAGATTATTGTCCTAGTATTGATCAGGATCATAAGTTCTGTCTCGTTGCACCATGCATCGAGGCTGCTCATGTTCTACGCAGTGTAGTGTATGAGACCCACGTTATATGACTGGTGTACCTCACTACTGGAAAATATGAAGAGCCAATTGACAAAGTGCAAACAGGGGAGTAAAAGAAATTTTGGGTTTGCCTCTATCTTATGCAGTTTCTTTTTCGAGTGGGTTCCATATTTGGGACCTAGAGTCGAGATTTTTTCGAGAGGACCTTGCGATCCAGCCATGGCACGGTGGACCGAGGTAATGAGGCGGCAGGGGGGAGGTAGCGTGTAGACACCCTACAACGAGGATTTCTTCTACTGGTGGCGGGGATAGGTCATCACTCTGGATGACTATCCCTATGAGGGGATCGACTTCAGAGGATATCCAGACATGCCACTCCTACCAGGGACCACCTACGATGACATAGGTATGTCAAAATGTTTTTACACTTTTTTTTTTTTTTTTTGTATTTTTGTATAATTAGGACAAAGATTTTGGATGGTGCTTAAGTATTGACTAGAAATTTGTGGAACGCAGACGTGGGTTTGCGACGGCCAGAAGGCTTCCCTCGACATCGACGGAGGGACTGGGGAGATGAAGCGACGGGAGGAGAAGCCGAGAGGGTCCTACAAAACGTGCAGGGCAACCTGTCGCGTTTGACTCACATAATACCCATGGTTCAGGTAGAGGATCTGCCTAAAGCCATGCAACAACAGGTGGTTGGTGTACCCAGGGCATGGGTATGACTCTTTCGGCGTTTCACAAACGTCGTGGTTTGCTACCATGACACACATCTGGCGCCACATGCGTAGATGTCGTGGGATATTGTAATACCGGTTGTATATGTGTATTGAGGGTTTTAGCCCCAATTTTGTACTATAAGCACCATATTTTTGAAATATATAAAAATGGATCTTCAACTTTACTTATATTTTACAATGTGTACATTGATGAGATGGTTTTCTTTGCTTTTAATTATGTGACAAATGCCAATCTAAAATGAAATTAGCATAAGCATCAGATACATGATTAAAACTCCTAGGAATATGATAATATGTAATAAAATCAAATTGTCGTTCTAAAAGACGTACCCGCAGGAATCGTCAGAGTAAAGTAAGATCACGCACGCGGAAACTGTCGTTCAACTGACATACTACTAATTGGGAATCCAGACGAACTTCTAATGAACGAATTCCATGTGAGATAACATCGCGCAAAAGTTCTATAATGACGCTATATTCAGCCGCATTGTTCATGGATGGCCCTAGGCATACGCCACCTGAAGACACCAACAGACCCTCTGGTGAATAAACCACCCAAGCGGCGGAATCCAAGTTCCTTGTATGACGACTGACTCTGTCTGTGAATCCTAGGTAGACCGAAGACTCCGTTGACATCTGTCAACCAAGTGAAAACTCGATAAGCAACCCAAAGACAAAAAGAAAAAGATATATACACTAAATTACATTTGTATATAGAGAGTTTCGCCCAAGCCTGGGGCTCAAGCGTAATATCTTTTTAAGTAGAGACCATTTCTGGGCTCGACCAACCTATTCCCTTCATAATCTTCTAACTCATAGGCTACTTTTTATAAAACACGTCGCACGATGTAAGGATTGTGCCACATGGGTTTAAACTTGCCTGACCCCAGTGGTTCTTTGGCTTGATCATACAAGAGGACCAAATCACCCTCAGCGTACAACCGAGGACAGACAGACTTATCGTATTGGACCTTGACACGTCTTTTGTTCGCTTCGATAGTTGTAGAGGCGTCTCGACACTGCTCATCAAGACTCTCTAGGTGTACAAGGCGTCGCTCTAGATCGGAAGTATCAGGTAGGAGCGCGACTGCCAAATTAAGAGAAGGGATCTCGCATTCAATAGGTAAAATTGACTCCACATCGTGTACTAACTGAAAAGGGGAAAATCCGGTGGCATTCTTGACCGAGGTTCGGTATGCCCAAAGTGCAGGATATAGCATGATGTGTCAATCGAACTTACTATGACTGAGAGTTTTTTGCAAAATGGTCTTGAGAGACTTGTTGGCGACCTCTACTTGTCCATTTGCCTGGGGGTAATAAGGAGAAGAATGACCATGTCTAAACCCCAACTTAGTTGTTAGTTCTTCCATCATTTCATTCTGAAAGTGACTGCCATGATCAGTGACAATCTCACTCGGCATACCGAACCGGGCGATAATTTGATTGAATACGAAAAATGATGCAGTCTTCCCATCGGATTTAACTATAGGCATGGCCTCGACCCACTTAGTAAAGTAGTCGACGACCACGGTAATGTGTTGATGCCCCCCAGCTGAAGTTGGGTTGCAATCGACGAAGTCCACCCCCCACTTGGTGAAGGGGCTGACGGTAATGATTGGGTGAAGAGGGGCTGGATACGAGCGTATTTTCCGAGTGAACACCTGGCAGGGGTGACACTTCTTAACCGCTTCAATACAATCCTTAAATATAGAAGGCTGGAAATAACCATCTCGCAAAATTTATTGGGTTGTCGCAAGCCCAGATAGATGGCCACCACAAGCCCCACTATCGCAATCATTTAGGACTGTCTCAGCCTCTCCGTGAGTTAAACAACAACGCAAGATATTGTCTATTCCTTGACGATACAAAGTATCACCGACGATAGTATATTTCTTAGCTTGGTATCTTATACGTCGTCGTTCATCTTGCGAGAGATGCTGGGAGAGCTTCAAGGTTTGAAGATAGAGAACAATGTCTCCATACCAGGGATCAGATGACGAGACAAGAAAAATGTGTTCGTCCGCAAACAAATCAACGTGGATAACGTTCTCATTTAATCGTGGAAAATCATATATTAATTCTTCAAAGACTAGTGATTTCTTGGATTTCGTGGAAGCAAAATCGAGATCAAACTCTTGTAAAATGACAATCCATTTATTATATTTCCCCCCTATGATACGTCGGGTAAGGACGTATTGAAATGGATTGACATCAGCAACCACAACAGTCTCGCAAAATAATATATAATGACGCAAACGTTGGACTGCGTGAACAACAACCAAAGGTAGCTTTTCAATGTGAGTATAATTAAGTTCAGGACTGAGTAAAGTTCGACTAAGATAGTAGATGATGTGCTCACGGAGCTCATCATCCTCCTGAATTAGAACCATACCAATCGTATCCTCAGATGCAGCGATATAAAGCAAGTAATCTCTACTGTAGTCAGGAGGCTTCAACAGAGGCGTTGATACCAAAGCTTTCTTCAAAGCATCGAAGGATTCCTGGGCAAACTCATCCCAGATAAAAGGGGTGTCCTTCTTTAAAAGACGCATGAAACCTTTAGTGATAGTGGCATAGTTCACTATAAACCGACAAAGAAAGTTAGTTTTCCCCTGTAAACCCTGAAGTTGTCTAATCGTGCGTGGGGGAGGCAACCGAAGTATTGCCTCAACCTTAAGTGGATCTACCATGATCCTAGTCTCGGAAACTAGAAAACCCAAAAGACGACTAGACTTAACGCAAAAGATGCACTTGTGAGGGTTCAAACGGATTCTATAATAACGACATCTTTCAAAAACAAGGCGAAGGTGTATAACGTGATCTGCTCTCTTGCGAGAGTGAGCAGCAAGATCATCAGGGTAAGCTTCGACTATGTGTTTAAGATCGTGAAAAGCGAAAGTCATGGCACTTTGAAAGGTTGCTCTGACGTTTTTAAGGCCGAAAGGCATTTTTCGGTACACGAAAGTACCCCAAGGACACATAAATGTCATCTTGTGTTGATCCTCAGGTTTGATTTGAATTTGGTTATACCCTGAAAAATCCGTCCATAAAATAAAATACTTCACTTCTCGCACACTCGTCAAGAATCTGATCGATGAAAGGTGTGGGAAAGTTCTCTTTAGGACAGGCCTTGTTCAGGGCACGAAAATCCATACATACACGGATGGTTCCTTGCTTCTTATCTACATGAATGAGGTTGGATACTCATTCGTTCAAGGGAACTGGATAGATGAAGCCAACATTAAGTAGCTTGTCCACCTCTGCCTTAATAGCAGGGGACTTTCGAGGGTTGACAACTCTAAGACGTTGTCGAACATGTTTAGCATTCAGATAAGTTTTAATCTCATGTTCGACAATACGAGGGTCGATTCCTGGCATCTCTTCATATGACCAAGCAAATACGTCTCAAAATTACTTGATGAGCTCGGTGTAGATCAAGATTTCTTCTGGCGAACAATCCACACTGATATTTACGTTTTCAACCTTGCCAGGGGTACGAGAGATGTCGATCGCGACGGTAGGAGAAATACTCGCCATGTTTCCTTTGGCATAAATGTTGTGCGTATCAAGTGGAACTACGGCGTGACCGACTATCTCACTCAAAGTAGATCGAAAGTCGTCTTGTTCGATTCTTTCAAGCTCTGGGAGAAAATAAGAGCGATGATGCATATCATCCCAAGGTTTGTTGGAACCATTCATGGCTTCGTCTGAAGGAAAAGTCTCATCGAGGCAATCATGTGAACAAGACAACGAAGTGGCCCACACGGGCCTAAAAGCGGGATCCTCCTCGTCCATGGGTGAGGGAACAGGATTGGGATCGGCGAAAGAGTTGAGAACAACTTGATACACAATCTCTGTTGTTGATAGTGGCATGGTCATTCCAGCGTGCAATTAACCTTCACAAGACGAAGTTGAGGAAGGGTCTACGAATGACTAAAATAAGAAGTGCGGAAAGGAATGGACCTCCCTATCGAGACGAGCCTACTAGACATGGCATAAACATGATGGCTCAGTGCCGAGAAGTCAAAAGTACCCATAAGGGAAGAATACATTCCGACACCGATATTCTCAGTTGTTGGCTGAGAATTGTTGATCACAGGGATCGACAGTCCAAGAGATGCATTCAGACTAGGGCACGCAAAGGATAACTGATTGATCGTCACGATCTTCCCTTCATGAGGAAAACAAAGAGTACGGAAGACGGACGACACGACAACGATCATAACATAAGTCCAATTGTAGCCTAGTAACATGTTATGATCAAGAGGTGCATCAACTACCTCTACCTCCACCTCTATTGTCTTCCCACCTAACTGGACGAGAAAGGCAAGGAGAATATCGTGAGGGTGGAAGGAATGACCGTCAAAAGAAGTCAACATGTTCAATGACTTGGAAAGAGTCAGAGAACCGAGAGCTTTCCAACAGACCAGGGACATCACACATGTAGCAGTGCCTTCATCAATAACCGCACGTTTGATGGCATACTTTGAGTACTCCACGTGGATTTGGAAAGCCACATGGTAAGGCAAGCGAGGCTTAACATTTGTGACGTCAAACTTGATAACTTTTGAGCCACTGGGTTCTAGAGCTCCTAAAACAAAGAGTAAAGCATTCCTCTGTGAAGGACACGTCTGGAGTACCTCCAAAGCCGACATCGCACAAGGGGTTTGACCCAGGTCCTCAACAATAGAGTAGTTATGAGTGGCTCTAGCATTTGGATTATGGGTAGAGCGCTTGAAACATAGTTATCAACTTAACGAGAACTCTACAGAGTTCTCGTTTTTGGCGGGGTCAAGTTTTTTACCCTGTTTTTAAAAATGGTGCTACCGGTAGCACCCCCCTCAATTTTTAGGTGGTTTTTTGATATTTTAAATTTTATGATACATAAGGTCACTTTGTTTTTTTAAATGCTCGTTTTTTCATTTATTTTCAAATTGTTCAATTTTTTTTTTTTTCTCAACGACGTTTTTTCATCTATTTTCAAACTTTTCTATTTTATTTTTATTTTTATTTTTATTCAATCGTGTTTTTAATCATATTTCCATGCTTCATCCAATGTTAAAAATGTTGTACACCATTTATTTTTTTGAAATTAATATTTTTCATATAATTATCTGTCCTTAATTAAGTTATGATTCCATACATTTTAAATATAGCGGAAAATATCATTTTTAACACACTTTTTTTACCTTCCTTCAATACATAGAACATAATTGTTGTTAAATAAAAATATTTTTAAATATTTATTAAAAAAATATAATTCATTTTTTTTGGATCAATTAAAAACTAAAATAAATAAGAAAACAAACAGAATTGAAATTTAAAAAACAAGAAACATTTTAAAAACAAATTTATATGAGAAAAAACCATTGAAGAAAAACCTAA
>ML787363.1:67005-83844 GCA_009831015.1 Picea engelmannii
CGACTATGAACGCATACTACCTGACAAACTCAGGACGAGACCCGGTCGAGGTACCGCCTTATGAAGAAGTTAAAGTCAAGAATCCTTTTATGGCTAGACCGGATGGGGTTGATTTATCTAGGGCAGTATTCATATCAAATCGAATCCTACCAATAGCCATGCCTCAGCATCTTCTCTGTCCTGACCTCTCTTCGGGCTTCGGGTTTGACATGATAAATATCGAGAGCTGTGCCATGAAGTTACGGCGTTGCTGTGGGTTCCATTGACGGCGACGAGATTCGAACCCTGGTCAGTACTTCAAAATCCTCAATCTCTCAATAAAGTTCAACGTGCAACTACAATAAAATCAGTCGGACCAATTTGCCCCTGTCCCATCTTATCTTATAATGAAGTCGGACCAGTTTCCCTTTGTCTTATCTAATAGGAAAGTTTGAAGTTTGATGGAGAATCCACACCTTCGCCTCGTAGTTTGGGATAAAGTGATTGGTCAAATCTAAAAGATTTTAACAAATAAAATCTGATTGTACCATATTATATTAAAATATAAAATAAGAAATATATCTTAAAAAAAAATTATAAGATGATATTGTGATAAAATTATTAAAATATGGAGTAAGCTGACTCAAAAACCTCCTGAAGTAAGTCGGGAGGGAGCCAACTCCATTAAAATATAGTGTATTTTAAACATTTTTTCATATTTTTTTATCAATTTTGTTTGAAATTGTTAGAATTGTAAATTTGAGTTGTTAAATTTGTATAATTTTAGTATTCATAAAAAAATTTAGGACGTTAAATTTAATTATGCATTTAAAAATATAATTTAAATAATTCAAATTTAAAATTGCATCTAAAATAATTTTAATTAAAAACACCAAAACATAAAACATTTAAAGTTAACCTTAAAATATAAAATAGAATATATATTATTAATTATAGATTTATAATAGATATTCAAATTGTTAAAATATACATTGTTAATTATGTAAAACTTTATATCCAATATTGATAATATTAAAAGTATTAAAATATAAATAAGATATATATCTAAAAATCTCATTATATTATTGGAAGATATTGATGATGATGGATAACCTTCACTATGTGATCTTATTTCTTTAAAATGTTATTTCAATTCTTAAAAAGCATTAAGAGAAGTCTTCCAAGATCACTAAAGTTTTGATGACTTAGAAGGTTTGGAAGGTAGATATTGTGACAAATATTTGAAAATTGGGATCTAGTTTTGGTATATAGAGGGTATTCTAGGAGAAAGTGTTTTTCATCTTCAACCCTCTTGGTGTCACAAATGTGAGAGATTATTTATTTCCATGGTGTTTGGGGATTGTCCAAGGCCTAGTGAGAATTAATTCTTATTTTAGCAATATTGATTCTCTTCTTTAAGTTAGTCAAAACAAAGAGATACTTTTGATCTTAAGGTTAAACTTAACCACCTCCTTATAATATCTTAATTTTATTTTATCATCTAATTCTTTATCCCACAAATTTAGATTGTACAATATTTTTAATATCATATATATTCTATAGAATAACTTATTCTTGTATTCCCCAATGATTTAGGCAAGACTTGGCATCATTATACCATCTTACTTGAGTTGTTGGTAATATTGACTACAGTGTAAAGCAATTTTAGGGAGCCTCTTGTTATAAGTGTTGTTTATCTTGTTCTTGTACATTGAATACTCAATCATAGATGTGCTCTCAATGGGGGGAAGGCTAGCTTCTATGAGGAGGATGGGATATGGTGTATTGTCCTTAATTTTGAGATTATAAGTTATAAAATTATTTTGGATATGCTCTATCTTTCACCGGGATTCTCAAGAAATATTGCATCCCCAAACTTCACATCCATATAAGATAACAGGTGTGACAAGAGACTCAAATAGGAGTTTTTTATTATCCCATAGCCCAAGGTCTCTTAATTTACAATTATTTTCAAGCCCATAATAAGTTTTCCACCCTTCATTTATCATTTTCTCAATGTTATAGTTTCAATTGAGCTTGTGATGAATATCAATTCCAAGATATTATTGTCATATACAAAATTATGGTAGTTGATCTTATTGAATTTAATAATCATGATCTTGGTTTAGTTTTGTTGAATTTAATGATCATAACGTTTATTATATTATAAGTATAAATTTATACAATAAGATATATATCTAAAAATTAAACTATTAAAATATAAAATAAAATATATATCTAAAAATATTATTATGTTATTGAAAAATATTATATTAAAAATGCAAATTTATAAAATAAGATATATATCTAAAACCTATTGAAATTATTGAAATATAATACAAAATATACATGGTATATGTAAAATTTCATGAAATTATTGAAATATAATACAAAATATACATGGTATATGTAAAATTTCATGATATTATATTAAAAATATAATATGAAATATACATGGAATATGTAAATTTCATGATATTATATTAAAAATATAAAATAGAATATAATATGAAATATACATGGTATATGTAAATTTCATGATATTATATTAAAAATATAAAATAGAATATATATTTAAAAAAACTTCTTAAACATAATGTATTAAGATATAAAATATGATATATATCATTAACTATCATATTTATAATAATAGATGTCAATTACTACGTTAAGATATTCAAATAATTGAAATATAATATAAAATATGTGTTGTTAATATGCGACACTTCATATTCAATGATATGTATCTTGTTTAATATTTTAATGATTACAACAGAATATATAGTATAATAAATAAAAAAATGAAAGTTGTATAATTATATTTGATTATTTATATAAATTTGAATATTCAATTTCAATAAAGTAAAATTAGAAAAATTTAAAATAATTAACCTATTTTTTATAAAAAAAAATATTAAATAAAATCAATTATAATCATAATTAACCAATTTTTAAAAAATGAGTTATAAAAATTAAGAATGCTAAGGAGGAAGGTCAATATTAAAACCCAATCAGTCAACATCCAAGAAGTCATCATATCAAATACCGACAAAACATAATAAAGTGATTGGTCAAATCTAAAAGTTTTGATAGTGTGCATGGCAATTATTAAGGACCCAGGAGTATATCATATTTAAATCATTGAAATATAAAAGGGGACTTATCTCATTAGATGTAACTATAATGGATGTCAATTACTAAGGACCACACGATTTTCAAATCATTGGAAAAAAATATAATATGACATATGCTGTGAATTTATTTCTCAAAAAGCTTCACATTTTACAGATTTTTGGATGCTGTGAATTTATTTCTCAGAAGCTTCACATTTTACAGATTTTTGGATGCTGTGAATTTATTTGTACAGTTAGATTTGACACTTTACAGATTTTTTTGGATGCTGTGAATTTATTTGTACAGTTAGATTTGATCATTTAAACCTGTGAATTTATTTGTACAGTTAGTCTCATGGGATAGCACAATTGGTTAAGACATAAGCATACTCTTCCAGTTTGGGGAGAAGTCATGAGTTCGAAACCTGTGTCCCTTGGGGCTGCGAAGCTTTATCACTCCCATACCAGCCACTATGTGGGGAAGTATCTGGGGTGGGTTTCCAGCGCGGAATCTCCAACGTGGAAAAAAAAAAAACATATGTTTAAATCTGTAAGTGATTTCAAATTTACATATGTTTAAATCTGTAAGTGATTTCAAACAAATTTGAGTGACTCAATTCCAATAATCAAAAATTGGAAAAAGCCAAATAGTTGACATGACTTTTTAAAAAAAAATATTTACTTGATCCACAATTTTCAATTTTCCAAAATAGTACATGGATAATAAGTTAGTGATACAAAACATCATGACCAATATACATCATCAAATGCTTTGACATAAAACAAATTTGAGTCACCCAATTCCAATAAAGAAAGCCAAATACTTGACATAACTTTTTAGAAAAAAATATTCTTTTCAAACCACAATTTTCCAAAGTATTATATGGATAATAGGTCAGTGATACAAAACATCATGACCAATATACATCATCAAATGCTACAAAACATCATGACCAATATACATCATCAAATACTCTGACATAAAGATATAGTTGAAATCTTGAACATTTAGAATTGCCATAAATTCAATCCAAAGGAATCTAATCTTGATGTATATATTACCTATTATATTTGACACATGAATTGATACCTAGATATCCTTAACTTTAAATTCATATCAAATGCTCTGACATAAAGATATAGTTGAAATCTTGAACATTTAGAATTGCCATAAATTCAATCCAAAGGAATCTAATCTTGATGTATATATTACCTATTATATTTGACACATGAATTGATACCTAGATATCCCTAACTTTAAATTCATATAAACATCATGACCAATATACATCATCAAATGCTCTGACATAAAGATATAGTTGAAATCTTAAACATTTAGAATTGCCTTAAATTCAATCCAAAGGAATCTAATCTTGATGTATATATTATCTATTATATTTGACATATGAATTGATACTTAGATATCCCTAACTTCAAATTCATATAAAGTTAAGTGTTGATTTCCACATCCACATTTGATAAACATTTATGGTGAGCCTCGCCTTATAATGTTTCAAGAATCTAACATAGAATCATTTAATTCATCAAATCAATCCCTTAAGACTATTAAACATTTTAGAAGTACAAGGATCAGTCAAAAGCAATTCCCAATGATTAGATCATTATCAAATCAATCCTAGAGACAAATTTCATAATTCAAGTATGTAATATATGTCAATGACCATTCACCAATCAAATTTTCAGTGGAGTACTATAAATCTAATCTCACATTCATCGAAGCACCATTTATGTAACTCAAAGCTTAACATTGCTTAGCATATCACTATCAATACTCCCTCACATAGTATCTTCAATCCAAGTATTAACATTATGTGATAAACTATCTTCTTTTCAAGTTTTTTGTTTAGTGTCACGTATGTTTCTATTTATCTGTTGTTGTACATTATATCAACCTCTATTGTTCTATTTTGTTGCTCGTATAAGGAGGGCAACAACGCCACTAACAAGAAGTTCCCAAATACAACATTCGTATAAGGAGGGCACGAGCGCGACTAACAAGAACTTCCCAAGTACAACATTCTTCCTCAGATGGCAAGCTAAACCAAGTTTATGCTAAAGAAAATCATAAATGCATAGGTTGAAGAGCATAATAATGCAGAGGTTTAAGTACGCCTTTGGTAGATTAACCTTAGCTAGTCTTATATCCATAAGAAGACCAACCTCTTCAAAGGTATCATTGCTCCTCCATCAATTACAATCAAAGGTACAAGTTCAAGCAAGAAGATCATTGTTATCAGCGGTTGGACAAAAGATGAAAGCAATTGCCAATATTGAATTCAATGGATACTCAATAAGAGTAACTATGAGAAAATATGGAATTGTGTAATGTCCTCAATTAGCCTAGCTGTGAATATTATGTTTTATGTCCCAAAATTGTCATTTCTTATTATGTGAATGTGTCAAACACTTATATAATGGTGTCGTTAAATTTTTACAAATAGTTTTCTCAAATAGGAATATTGTCAAACATATTGCATGCATTCATTACACAGAAAATGGAACAGATAACCATGGCAACTTATTATGGATGGAAACTCCCAAAATCAATACAATGATATCCAATGGTTGTAATAACAACTACAGAATACTCCTAAGCACACAAATCTAATGGTTGTCAGGTAGTTGCACTATCTACTACAAAAACAATACAAGAAAACCTGGAATGATACCAATCTATGATGTCCACTGATCCAAGGCTCTCCAAACCCTATACTGCTCTGCTCCAGTAATGTCTTTTTCAGCGTTTTCCTGGGTTCCATGATGCCTGTGATAAAAAACGGATATCTGTTACAGAGAAAAAGGCGTAAACTTTCTCGAATACAACTTGTTGATTTGCTGAAAGTGAGAATGAATTTTGAAATAGAGACCTTTATTCACCTTCAACCTGCCTTAATTAGAATGTGCTTCTACGGGCGATGAATTTATTTGCCTTAATGAAGAGAGTACAACTGGAGATACACGTCTTACACTATAAAATATCCCATTAATCCATAATAAATGCTACCAAATATCGACGATTCGAGATCGGGAGTTTGGATGTAATATCGTTTAAGAATCCTGAAAAGCGAAAAATGTGAAAAGCCATTTTATATCGTTAACCTTTGTTTTGATGTTAAGTTAATCTCACTTAAGTACTTAATACTTTTGGGACTCCATGCTTCGGGGTTTTTTTAGCGTGATGAATGATAATTCTCTAATTTCCAGAAATGCGACTGATTAACAATATATTAAGTATGTTTAAACTTTAATTAATCGCGATTAAAAGGGATTTTGTGAATTACACATTGGGATTTTGCATTGTCGTTTGAGTTGAGATTCTCGAAAACGAAAATATGATAAGCTTAAATTACCGTTAAACGTTTTTAATTATTCTTATTAACTTGGTTTAACTTCTTTTAAATTCACTTTTCGTGACTTCAGTATCGAGACTTTGGGGTTGTCGTTAAATATCAAACTGCGTAAATAGCAGAACCCCAAAACCCAAAACTCTTGAAAAGCTTTTAATGTTTTGACCCCTTTTCAAAACCAAGGGCGGCTCCATAATCTGCTAAGACATTTAAACCATTGGATTGATCGGATGACTTTATTTTGACGGTGATTATCCACTTGCATTTTTGTTCTCTTTTTTATTTATTTAAACAAAATGAAACTTTATTTTAGTGTAAGGTTCTTTTTTAGGAAAATATGAAGTTTGTTTCAACACCTCCAATCTCTCATGAAACCCTTGCAAACCCGATCTGGTGAACTACTACAATCCCTAGTTCGCAGAGGTCCTCACAGGACGACTGTGGGACATTTAGCGGGGCCTCGCAGGACAATCGTGCTCAACTCACGGGGGTGTCTCCTTCCATAGTTACGCGAAACCCTTCTAGCACCTGCATATCTGATGATCGACCTCCTCCAAAAAAATGCAACAAATACCTTGTGCAAGTTGATATGCCTCCAAACTCTCTCCAGGATGAAACCAAACACCACAATGAACTCAAATGAGGACTCCAGATGAATCCTCCTCTTTGTCTAGCTAGGGTGGATATTGCACCACTGAAACTAAATTGAGATGGAAGGGTTTTGCTAAACTCTAACAACACAATGGCTCCAAGAGAACTCCAAAATTAGAGATCAAATCATAATGCTAAAGAGAAGGGTTACCCCTTTATTTATCCTTCCTTTGGACCTTCTAGATATTTCCCCTTTTTTACCAAATCAAACCTTCACTTTATTTTCCCTCCAATTCCATTTAAATATAATTATTTATTTTATTTAATATCACTTTTAGGATTTTTCATTCTTTTAACCTAGTGACACCAAATAAGCCTCCTTGACTCCCTTTTTCCTTGTTGTCTATAGCCTACATGAGTTGTATAGGCTATTGAGTTATCCTTTGTCACAATCAATTAGAAGGGGACATTATAGTCCTCCCTTCCCAAGATTGATTGTCCTCAATAAACTTCAGATCATGGCGTTGTAAGATCTGCTCTCCTTCCCAGGTAGCATCTTTGCATCTTCTATGATAAATCCTCTCCATACAACCAAGTACTCTCGAATGACCCTGCTCCTCAACATCCATTCCCTAAGGAGCTAGAACCAACTACCCTTCCTCATCTAGTGGAGAAAGATCTGTCGAAGCGATCACTTGTTGTCCCAATGCCTTCTTGAGGCAGGATACATGAAAGGTGTTGTGGATCATGATACCCTCTAGTAGCTCCAGCTCGTATACTACTTCCCCAACTCTCCTGATCACTTGGTAGGGTCCATAAAAGTGAGGCTTTAGCTTCTCTACACCACTCTTCTTCGGCGATAACTTTTTGTAAGGCTGCAACCTGAGAAAGACTTGATCTCCAACCTCAAAGCTTCATTCTACCCTGTGCCTATCAACATACATCTTTTGATGATTCTGAGAAGCCTGCAAATTCTCCTTCAAGACTCTCAAGATGTCTTGAATTTCCTACAACTAGTCTTTGGCTTGGGAGCTCTGCTCTCTCCAAATGCCAAATCCACAAAAGATGGAGTGTCATATCCATACAATGCCCTGAATGGAATCATCCTGATGGAAATGTGATGAGTGGTGTTGTAGTAATGTTCCCCAAGATGCAACCACTTTATCATTGCCCATTGTTTCCCTAACACATAGTTCCTTAAGTACCCCTCTATCCATTTTTTTACTATTTTGGTATGCCTGTATGTTTGGGGGTGATAGCTAGTACTAGGTGTCAAATATGTCCCGGATAACCTAAACAACTCCTGCCAAAATGCACTAAGAAACCTGTCATCCTGGTCATTGACTATATTCCGCGGAAGACCGTGGAGTCTGAACACCTCCCTCAAGAATAAATCTGCTACCTGAGATGCATTGTACTCTATAGGAATGGAAAAGAAGTGTGCATATTTAGTCAATCTTTCCACTACCACATACTAGATACAATCCATGACATGCACCTTTGGCAATCTTGTGATGAATTCCATGGAAATGCTATCCCACTTCTGCTCTGAAATCGGCAATGGTTGGAGCAGTCCTACAGGTCGTGTGAACTCTGACTTGTTCTGCTGACAAGTCACGTTCCCTCAAATTAGGAAGTACATCCCCCTTCATACCCTTCCATGAGAATCTCTCCCTCACTTTCCTACAGGTCTTCAGATAGCCTTGGTTCCCTACCAGTAGTGCGTCATGTACTGCCCTCAAAATATGATCCATGAGTGTGGATTTAGGGATAAGATAGATCGTGTCTTTGTAGTAGATGATGTCGTCCACTACCATGTACCCGTCATTCTTAATACGTCCCTCCATAAACTCACAAGCGAAGGTATTCTTGGAATATTCCATCAAGAGAATGGACTTCCAGTCTGTTGATATCTTTGTCATGGAGAAGGCTACAAGTCTCATGAATAAGGCGTCAACAACTATATTATTTTTCCCCTTTACATACTCAATGTCAAAATCATATGCATGCACCTTACTCACCCATTTTTGTTGCCTCTCATTCAAGTCTCACTGCTCCAAGAAATATCTCAAGTTGTATGGCCAGCCCTAACCACAAAGCATCCTCCTACCAAGTATTGTCTGGATTTTTCCAATGCATGCATGATGGACAACATATCCTTATCATAGATCGGATAGAGCTTCGTAGTCTCCCTTAGCTTTCTACTCTTGAAAGCTATCAGATGTTGGTTCTACATCAATACTGCTCTTATTCCCGCACTAGATGCGTCACACTCTAGGACAAAAGGTTGCGTGAAATCTGGAAGTGCTAATACTAGCCAAGTGCTCATCACCCTCTTCATTATGTCAAATGCTACATGTGTGTCCTTTGACTATCAAAACACCCCCTTCTTGGTGAGGTTTGTTAATGGCACGGCCAATTGTGAAAATCATTTCACAAAGCACTTGTAATAGTTGCATATCCCGAAGAATCCTCGCATATATGTGAGTGTCCTGGGGTTCGGCCAGTCTAAGATGGTCTGGATATTCTTTTGATGCACCTTTACTCCCTCAACACCAATCGCATGCCTTGGATAGAGGATCTCTATCAACCCAAACTGACACTTTGCCTCCTTGGTAAAAAGTGACTGCTCCTCCATAATGGTAAGAATCTCATCCACATGCTTTAGATTTTCCTCCCATGCCCTGTTGTAGATCAGAAGATCATCAAAGAACATTAGTAATAATTTCCTCAATTGTTTGTCGAAGATATGGTTCATGCATGACTTAAAGGTAGTCGGTGCATTAGTCAACCCGAAGGGCATGACTAGAAACTCATAGTGACACATGAATGTATTTTTATGGATATCCTCCTCTCTGACTCGAATCTGGTGGTATTCTGATCACAAATCAACCTTTGAAAAGTACACTACCCCGTGCAACTCGTTGATAAACTCATCAATCTTGGGTATTGGGCATCAGTTTTTTATGGTCTTCTTATTTAGTTCCCTGTAGTCTATGCACATCCTCATAGTACCATGTTTATTCTTCACCAATACAACTAACGAAGCGAAAGGACTAGAGCTAGGCCTATAATGTCTCATCTATAGCAATTCCTTTATGGCCTTCTCTATTTTGTGCTTAAATCTCTTTGGATTCTTGTAGGGGGTGGTGATCAAGGGCTTCGACCCATCTTCTAGCTCAATGACATGCTCAAATCCTTTGTCAGGTGGTCTCCTTATTGGAAATGGCCCGAACACTCTTTCATGATTTCCAAGTAATTACTGGATATCTGCAGGGTAATGTTGGGGATCTGGTGATGGCTTCTCCATGGTGATCAGGAACTCTGCTGGGAAAACCATGTCCCTATGTCTAAAAAGAGCCTCCATGCATTGGTTAGATAGGATCCTGGGGGAACCTGACGACATACCTCTTATGATGACTCATTGTCCACCCTTGTCCTGGAACTCCATGCTCATGTCCCGATAATTCATGCAGATACCTCCCAATGAGTACATCCACTGAACTCCTAGCACCACATGAGTATCTACTAAATACACAACATAAAAGTCATCGGTCAATGTATAGTTTCCCCATGTTACTTTCAATCCCCTAATCCTCTGAGCACACCTCATGTTGTACCCATCCACTACTACCACATTGAATCCCTCGAAATCCTCTGGAAGGATTTGTCTCCAGGTGACAAGTGCAGCATCAATGAAGTTGTGGGTGGCTCCACCATCAACCAATGTTGTAACCCTGTTCCCATGTAAAATACCTCTAACCCTAAAGGTGTAATATTTAGGGACTCCTTAAAGTGTGGCAATGGTCACTCCCTTGGGGCTATCTTGCAACGGTGTTTGTTCTGTAGCATGTGATGGCTCACCACTACCTTGTCTAATACCCTCATCGTTAGAAACTACCTAAATATAATGGAATTTACCTTTGCCCATACATCGATGACTTGGTTCCCACGAATCCTTGCAACTATAGAAAAGCTTCTTCCTCCTTAGTTCTCTCTGAATTTCCTCAGCCATCATGTCCTTCCCTATCCATGGATTATGGGGAAACATCATCTCCTTACCCCCTTGAGGGGTGAAGGGTTTTGTTGGTACCTTCTTGGAGATTATGTCCTTCATGTCTTGGGTTCTCATTATGGCCTCATGCAATGTGGTTGGCCTAAAGGATTTCACCCATCCTCTCAGGGGTTCAACTAGACCCTTTGTGAATAGCATCACCAACCTTTGTTTATAAATATTTGTCACCATAAATGTCATCCTTTGAAAATATGTGAGGTATGCTTATGGTGTACATGTTTGTCTCAATTGTACCATCTCCCTAAAGTGTATCTCAGGGTCCTTCTTGTCGAAATTTTCCATCAAAATCTAAGTGAAGTCCACATATGAGGTCATGTTGACGTGCCCTAATGTCACCATCCCATGATACCACCATGTGTGCCATTCTCCTTCCAAGTGAAGGGTGACATACTTAATTGCTTATGCCTCGGTCATTGGGTTAAGTTGGAGGTAAGTGTCCAACTTATGTACCCATGCTCTGGCCATGCAAGAGGTGGACCCATCAAAGGGCGAGATAGTCAACCTTCCCACCTTGCACATGAGGTCAAAGTTAGGTTGTCTCTACGCTCCTTTGTTCCACTCCCTAGGTATGTACTCTTGTTTGAGATCACAGAATTCATTATAGGAAACTTTCTCACTAATATATTCATCTATTGTCTCATAATCCATGTATGAGGTGTTAATATCAAGCCCCTGATCTGGTTGATCATGTGCTCTTGTAGGTTTCCCTATCAAAGAACTTTGGTAATAAGGGCCTAGGCATATGTAAGCTCCAGCTCTGAGATAGGGTATGGTTATTGCTACTCTTTGTGTGTATCATGTCACTCAAATGGGATCCACATGATCCACATTGACCTGAACCATTTGTATTCCCACATTGGCCCACCAATTTTGTGAGCACTTCAAGGGTCTACTACTATAACCTTGTTGTCTCTGCCTATATTTGGGATGCCTCATTTTGTCTCTTGACTAGATATTTTAATATTTGGAGCATATTCCCTTCAAGGTTGTCTCCCATGATTCCCTCTGGATTTGAATTTGGTTGGTTTGCTTTTGTTTCTCTTTAGAGTGACTCTCGAGAGGACTATCCTCCATGCCCCTTTCTCCTATGAATCAATGTACTCATAGGCTGGTAGAACCCCCTGCTCTGATACCACTGTAATGTCCCCAATTAGGCTAGGTGGGAATATTATGTTTTTTGTCCCAAAATTGTTATTTATTCTTATGTGAATGTGTCAAACACTTGTATAATGGTGTTGTTAACTTCTTACAAACGATATGCTCAAATAGGAATATTGTCAAATATATTGCATGCATCCATTACACAGAAAATAGAGTTGATAACCATGGCATCTTATTATGGATGGAAAATCCCAAAATCAATACAATGATATCTAATGGATGTAATAGCAGCTGCACAATACTCCTAAGAACACAAATCTAATGGATGTCAAGTAGTTGTACAATCTACTACAAAAATAATACAAGAAAACATAGAATGATGCAAATTTATGATGTCCATTGATCAAAGGCTCTCTGAGCCCTACACTGCTCCGTTCCAATAATGTTGACTCTGCAAGCGGCCCTCCAATATCTCTTCAAACCCTCACAAACCTAATCTAGTGAACTGTTGTAATCCCTGATTCGTAGAGGTCCTCGTGGGACGACTGTGGGACATCTAGAGGGGCCTCACGGGACAACCCATGCTCAACCCACGGGGGTGTCTCCTTCCACAATTACGTGAAACCCTCCTGGCACCTGTAGATCTGACGATCGTCCTCCTCCAAAAAATGCTGCAAATACCTTGCGCAAGGTGATATGCCTCCAAACTCTCTCCATTATGAAACCAAACACCATAATGAACTCAAATGAGAACTCTAGATGAATCCTCCTCTTTGTCTAGCTAGCGTGGATATTGCACCACCGAAACTAAACTAAGATGGAAGGGTTTTGCTAAACCCTAACGATGGCTCCAAGAGCACTCCAAAATGAGAGATCAAATCATAATGCTAAAGATAAGGGTTATCCCTCTATTTATCCTTCCTTCAGACCTTCTACATCTTTCCCCTTTTTGACCAAATCAAACCTTCACTTTATTTTCCCTCCAATTCCATTTAAATATAATGATTTATTTTATTTAATGTCACTTTTAGGATTTGTCATTCTTTTAACCTAGTGACACCAAATAAACCTCATTGACTCCCTTTTTCCTTGTTGACTATAACCTACGGGAGTCGTATAGGCTACGGAGTCATCCTCTGTCGCGATCAATTGGAAGGGTACATTACAAATTGCACCAATGTCATTGTTTTATTCGCTAAATGGTCTCACACATACAAAGAGGAAAGGCCCACTTACAGTGTTAACTAAACAAGAGGAGGAAGAAATAGTTGGTTGGTGTAAGGAGATCGTTGAAATAGACCATCTATTGGAGATGATACAACTAAATGCTAACATTTCTCAAATCTATCAATGAATCCAAATCCATTCAAAGATGGATTTCGTAGGGAAACATTGTTGGATTACTGAGAGGGGGGGTGAATCAGTAATAAAGAAATTTGATCATTTTTAACCATATAATCCAAGTGTTATATCAATGAAGCATTATCATCCAATAAATGCAGAGTAAATAAACAATGAACAAATTAACAATCATACACATACACAGTACACCAATGTTTTACATGGAAACCCAAATCGAGAGAAAACCACAGAATGTTTTTTCTTATATGTCTTGAAGAATTACATTCATTGGAAGCACCAACTTCCTTTGTTTTCTAGCTGCAACTGGAAGGAGGCTCCAACCCCCTAGTTTCTCAAGCTACAACCTTAAGGAAGCTCCAACTCCCCAATTCTCTAGCTACAACCAAAAGGAGGTTACAAGCCCCTATGTTCTTCGGCTACAACCACCTGTCCTTGCCCCATCCAACTGCCCTGAAGTAGAAGTAGAATGATGGAACCACTGTCACACTATCACTATGATATATACCGTTGTAGACCTGTACCAATAAATCTCAACCATGCATAAACTTGTACCTCAACCTGTAATCAACTTGTACCATAAACAAGTGCATCAACCATGCACCAACCTGTACCATAAACAAGTGCATCAACCATGCACCAACCTGTACCAAACAACCTGTAATCAACCTATACCATAAACAAGTGCATCCAACCATGTACCAAGTATGTACCAATCATGTGTGTTAACTACTCATCAACTATGACCCATCAATATGTACCAACATCATCAACTATACACCTCATGTATGTGCCAACTCATCAACTACTTGTCTCAACCATGTACTCAACATGTACCTCAACCAAAAGCCCTCATCAATTTCATCATCCAAATCTGATTTGTAGCTCTGTAATAGACCTAGTGTATATGATCACATTCCTGCAAACCTTCCTTAACTTTAACAACAAGAGACTAGCATTTTCATCGAACTTTTCTTTAGTCTCACATGCCTAGTTTTGGATTAGTCAACAACCCTAACTTGAAGTAATCATAACTTTGTACCTGTAATGTATAAAGATCTAAAACTGATATAAAATGTTCTTCAGTGTGTTTTATGCAATTCCACCAAGTGTCACTACTTGGAACCTCTCAGAAAAGGAGTTATACCAAAAATGGCATACCTTGTTGAATTATGGTTTATTCTAGAGAGCGACCGTGTAGAGCGTGCCCCACACGAAATATTTGTTGAATTGATATGAAACTATTACACAACATACTAAAGACTGTACCCTAACCAACACATTTGGTTTCACTAAATTTGGATCTGTTATGAAGAAGTTATGATGTTTTTACCCGACACACCTGTTGTTGACTAGTTTCAGGACTAGCCACAAACCCTATTTTCCACAGAGTGTAACTCCAAAAATACAACGACCCACAAGATGATTTTTTTACCACATATACTTGGATATGTTTTCTCAATGGCATAGTAATTTCACGGTCTAAATCATTATAGTAAAAAAATTTATAGCGAAAATGGTGAGATGACCTATAAATAACATACCTTAGAAAGCACCATCAAAAGAATTTATCCTCCCTTGCATTTCGGACTTCTTTTCTTCACCTTCCCTCATAATTTCGGCTTAGATATCCTTGGTTGCCTCAGACACCTTTATATATTCAATCTTCTCAAGTGTATCTAAAATGAGAGAGCCTTGCCTCTTATTTATATTCTCCAAGTAGCTTCCTTAAAAACATCTTCTAGGTCACTTGGCCCCACTTTCCTTATTTTAGGGTTAACCCACTTCTAATTTCTCCATTAAATCTATTATTAAAAAAAATTATTTTGTATTCACTTTGAATTATAATACACTCATTACTTCATTTTATTATTTACCTTTTAAAATCTCTTAAATCACTTTGACTACTTTGACTTTTTGGGGCTTCTAGATGACATATGAGGGTCCTCCAACTTCGTAAGGCCATAACTCTCAAACCGTGAAGAGTTATGTGACGTTCCACATACCACCAGAAATGGAATGACATGTACTATCCATATAGAATAGTATTATCTGAAAATATATCATAACTCATACTGTTACCCAGCAAACAAACTTGGGTCCATTACCCAAACCTGGGGTCTCCAACTTCTCATGGCCATAACTCTCTAACCGTGAGGAGTTATGTGACGTTCCACATACCACCGGAAATGGTATGACAAACACTATCCATCTAGGACAGTTTCTCTGACAAATTCATTGTCCTTTATCTCATTATTCCACAACTAAGCATGAGTTCTCTTACTTCGCAAAGCGTCTTCCCGTGAGGGCTTTCACCATAAGGGGACCACTTTGGAGTTCATCCATATTTACTTCTTATCAACCATGACNCAATAATGAGTCATATTTAAATCAAACAATCTTGGGTCCATTACCCAAACCTTTGTGCTATGGGGCTTCCTTCAAGGGTCGACATCAATGACAACCAACCTTAATCAACAAACATCATGGGCAAGATTCAAGTAAAGGCATCCAAATATCATATTATGAATAATCGAAGGCTTAGATAGATATAGAACTCTGAATTTATTCCCTACAATTCTACCCAGGTTCTATGACAATTTGTCTGAGGCATTCAATGAAGATACATATAGCGCACAAAATATATGGAATTGTGATGAGACTAGTTTACAAATTTGAAGTAATTGTGGCATGTGGGTAATTTCCAAGAGAGGGAGCAAGAATGTTACAAAAGTGCTTCCTAAGAGCAAAGAGTAGATAAATATATTGTGGTGTGTAAGTGCAATAAGTGTATCAATCCCTAGGTACTATTGGGGAGAAAAGTTTGAAGAACTATTTCAAAATTTTTGAGCCAAGTGCATGCATCATTACACATTCCAATGCATGGATGACTAAAGAATTGTTTTTTGGTTTTATCATTTTGTTGCTTCTATGCGTGTCGTGTTTCACCTACAAACAAACATTTGTTGATTTTTTAGTCCATGACATAGCTTTACAAATCATGAAAGAAGCAAATGGGATAGGCATAGACTTGTTGGCATTGCATGCACGCACTATCCACGGATTGTAATCCCTATATGTGAGCGTGTTTACGCATTTTAAGAATTACTTCAAGTTTGAGAGAGTGCCATGGATGGAAAAGAACCCAAAGATGGAGGTTAAAAGGTTTGAATTAGTGGAACTTGCTAAGGAGAGTTTTTAAAAGGGCTCTTACACCCTTCAATATCAAGGATGGATTTTGGCAAACTTGAAT
>ML787363.1:83894-97590 GCA_009831015.1 Picea engelmannii
ACCCAAAGATGGAGGTTAAAAGGTTTGAATTAGTGGAACTTGCTAAGGAGAGTTTTTAAAAGGGCTCTTACACCCTTCAATATCAAGGATGGATTTTGGCAAACTTGAATTTGGCCACTAAATTATGATGTTCTTACCAATGATATGGCTTACAACGAAACTTTTGATATACATGGTAAGGAAGATGTAAATGCTATGGAGAAAATGTTGAGCCTCTCTCAAAACATAATTACTAACTTAATGAGAACCCTCTAGAGATCTTGATTTTTTAGAGGTCGTGTTTGGAGCTAATTTTACCCCCATTTCAAAAAGTGGTGCAACCTTAAAATCAACCCCTAAATTGAAAAGCGGTATTAACAACAACTTCATTTTCTATTTTTGAAGTTAAAACTACAGCTTCTTTTAAACCTAACTGGTAGTGTTGCAACCAAAACCTAAAATCAACTCGTAAATCGAAAGTGATGCTCCTAATAACACTCCCCTTTTTTTAATGATAAAATTGCAAGTTTTTTTAAATTATAACCTTGGTAACCAATATGCTTAGAACCAGTCCCCGAGGTGTAGGACAGTCGGTGACGGAGTGTGTTGTTAAGCCACTCCGTGATGTTAAAGTCACCGGTTCGAAACCTGCGAGGACAAAAAATCCAACCATGTTAAGGGTTGGTGTGGCTCAGGCCGGGTGCGATCCCTGGGTGATTTTGACGGCTTAGATGCCCCTGAGTCGCGGTTTCTCAAGCCACAGGTTAATCGCGTAGCCAACAGGTCCCGCACAAATTAACAAACAAAAAAAATATATATATGCTTAGAACCAAAATCTTAAAAAATAAACATTATAAATTAAAATAATAATAATAATAATAATAATAATTAAAAAATAAAATAAAAAACCAATTTTATTTTTTAAAAATAAACATTTATTAAAATCATTTAAAAAAAAACATTAAAAATAATTATTTAAAAAAAAACAAATATAATTAAATTTTGTTTTTTAAACAACCAAAAAACAATTAAAAATCAAAATTAAAAAAAAAAAATACATTAAAATTAATTATTAAAAAAACAAATACATACCGTTTTTTTAAACATAACCAAAAATTAAATTAAATTAAATTTAAATTTTATAAAAAATTAAAACATAAAAAATAACAATTTGAAAAAAAATAAAAAAACAAAAACACCATTTTGAAAAAACTTAAAATAAAACAATTAAATATAATAAAAATTTTATTTTGTTTTACCCCGAATGGGGGTGTTAGTGATGCGACACGGAGACATTTGAGCCCCTCCAAGATACGCGTTGATGGGAATGTGGATGGCATCGTGCTAAGTAACACTATGTGGTTGTATGTTATTAAATTTGGAAATGAAGGTGTTCGTGTGATGACTCTCGGCGGATTTGGGATCATCAATATACCTTGAATCCTTTGTACTTCGCAGCTATGGTGGATATGATCAAACTTAATGGTAATCAATCTTGTGTGAGGGTAGTCAGTTGCATTATAATGCAATTTTTAGTGGGAGAGTGACATTCTCATCCTATTCAGATTATGACTCTGAGTGGAAGGGATTTCTTGTTGTGGTGTGATAGAAATAAGACACAGCATACCTACACTTTTCTCCACAGTGACCTTGCACTCATCCATAGCATGTTTGCTTTAGCTTTTGTGGTTTAGTTTGAAGTTATGCCTCTAACCTGTGGATACTCGCATGGGTACAAAAGAGGTCGTCACCATCTCCTAGAACCCTCTTTTTCTGACAACTTAAGCCCAAAGCCTCCCAACCAGAAAGTTATGCTCTCGGCTCAGGAAGATGCTTGGAAATTTCGACATGAACCTCCCCCCCTCTGATTCAGGGGAATCTAGAGATAGTGGAGGCATAAGTCAAATAAGAGCGGGCTTCCCTCCATGATTGGGAGGTGGATGCAGAAATAGGTGATTGGGTTCTAGACATGGGGGCATCAAGAGCAAGAGACAAGAAGTATCTCAAAACCATTGATCTTTATTGGCACATTAAAACGTTCTTGGGCGAAATTCTTCTAGATAGTGACGACGAACATGAAGCTATGCAGGATGAAATTCCAAATCTAGGACCTCAAAACTCGCACGGATGCTCAAGACCGCCTAGTTGTCATCCAACAAGGCAACGCTTCTCAGTCGCATGATCTGGATCGACAAGAGGGAGCAAGTGGCCTCTCTCCCGCCTAGTTTGGCTTGAATGCTTTTCATTTTAGGTTTTTTAGAGAGCTCTTTTTATAGTCTAGAAAAAAATAATGTCTGAATAGATAGAACTTTGGTCTCATTTAATAGTTTTGCAAGTATGTTTATATTAAAGAAATTGAAGCAAACAATATGCACTGATAGTCATTTATACTAATGTTGGTATGGTTTCCCTAGTGGCAGGTCAACAACAATGTCATTTTTTTTTACATCTTCTTACTCATATATATATAATAGTTTGCGTTTACCAATAATAAAATAAATTTTTTTTTTAATTGAAAAAACTATTATTTATAAAAAAAAACTAAAAAAAAAAAGCCAAAACAATTAAAATACAAGTATAATAATAAAAATAAATAAATAAAAATCTACTAAAACAGACTGTTATAAATTAAAAAAATAAAAGAAATATTAAAAAAGAAATAAAGAATTAAACATAAAAAGAAAAGCAATAAAACAACGTGTTATATGGAGAGCCATGAATCGCCCCCCAATACTCACGCAGTCTTATGTTTATTTGAAAATTCTTTTTAAAAAATTGAATACTTGGTTTTATTGTTTTTTATTATTATTGTTTTATTTTTGTGTTTTTTCAAATTGTTTTTTAATTGTTATTTTTGAATTTTTAATTGAAAAATCTTTTTAAAAAATTGAATACTTGGTTTTTTTTATTATTGTTTTATTTTTGTGTTTTTCTAAATTGTTATTTTTGAATGTTTATAAATATTTTTTAATTATTTTTTTTAATGTAAAGAAAAAAGGTATATATTGGATTTTTTTAATAATTGTTTTTAATGTAATCTATTTTAATGTATTTATTTTTTTCCATATTTAAAAAAAAATAATAATAATAAATAAATAAATAGTTTTTTTCCAATTTGAAAAGTTTTATTTTATTTTTAATTCATGTTTTTTTTTCTTGTGTTTTTTCTTTTTTACTTTTAAAAAAAAAAAAATGCACTAGAATAGAATTGGATTTTCAAGCTATGGTTTTCAAAACATTGAAATTTCAAGTTTGAACCAAAAAAAAAAAAGGTGTTACTAATAACATTTATTATTAATTTGGAGGTTGGCTTTAAGATTTTGGTTCCAAACATACTAGTTGTTAAGGTCACGATTTCAAAAACTTACGATTTTTTTCCTAAAAAGGGGGGATGGGATGCTACTAGGAGCATCACTTTTCAATTTATGGGTTGATTTTGAGGTTTTGGTTACAACGAAACCGATTGTCAAATCTAGAGGATTTAAAGAATTGTAGTTTTATCCTTGAAAATAAAAAATGGTGTTGTTGTTAGCACCACTTTTTGATTCAGAGGTTGGTTTTAACGTTTTTTTCGACAACATTACAATGTTGTTAAGGTCATGGTTGCAAAACGTAGTACTTTCAACCCTGAAAAAAAGGTGCTATTGGTATCACCACTTTTTGAAATGGGGGTTGATTTTGGTGTTTTTGACCCAAAAATATGGGTTTTTAGGGCTAGAATTCTCGTTTTGAGGTCATAGTTCTTGTTAAGTTGGTAACTATGTTTCAAGGATATTGTCATCTATTAGGTGACAATGATGAATATGTCACTGCTACTCAAAAGATGATGGTGCAGTTCAAGAGAGTATGAAAATCATTACATTACATGAACCACATGCATATTTTACAGATTCTAGTCAAAATGACATTGTTGAATTGAAAATGATTGAAGGTTGTCAAACAATAAGAAGTATCAATGAGCAACTAACATTGCCAAGCCAAGTAACCCAACCTGAGTGGTTAGCGAAAGCCATGATGAATATGAATTGAAATATTGTTACCATCACTAATTAAAAAAAAGCCTTAACATGCTTTCACTACTAGTGAATATAAAAAATAATGAAGTTGTCCATTATTGTGTGGATGTTGGAGGTGTGGAAGAGAAAAATGGATTTGGAGGTGATGAAAACCCAAATGGAGAAGTCGGTGAAGAACAATCATAGCTTCCATATGATCCTCATAATTTAGAAAGCATTAGTCTACTCTCACAATTCCTAATGTTTCCAATGAAGTGATAAAGAAATTAGGGACAACATCCAAAGATTTACATTGACTAAACAAGAATTCTCGTTAAGTTCCAAGATTTACTTTGATTTTAAAAACAATAATTCCCATTTAATGACTTCAAAGTTTTACAACATACTCTTAGTTGAGGTAGAACAAAAGAAAAAGGAGACGTTGGAATTGAAAAAAAAAAGATAAGGATCTTACAAATTAGGAGTTACAAGGATTGTTGCAAATGAACACTGATAGCAATAAAGGCTTCAAAGAGAAAGGGAAATGAAAAAAATTGCATAGCAAAAACTATTGGAAGGCATGAAAAATAACAAGGGAAGTGCTACATAAATGACCCAAAATAGATCTGAATCGTCAAAGGGGTGTAAGACTCAGTACCTATAAGTTTAATCCTACGATTCATGAAGGTTAACAAACATAGTAAAAGAAAGCAAATGTAAAGATTGAATGAAACAAATATGAGATGAAAAAAAGAATTAAATGAAAAAAAAAAAATTGAAATAGAAGAGAAGGTTGAGGAAGGGGAAATGAAGGGTCATGGATATTAGTTTTCCCCTTACCCCCCAGTCCTCCATATTTAATCATTTACCTTCATTCTCAATGGGTCTTTTGGCCAGGAGAGGAAGAGGCATAGAAAACCATTAAATCAATGTAACCAAAGATTACCTTAATGAAGAACTGAGCCCTCCATTCAAAGTTGTTTTTCCCAATTGGGTTTCCACAATAAAATTCTTATGTTCATCGATTGATTATTATGCTTGATGTTGTTGTTCTTCATGTTAAATGGTTTCCTATTTATTTAATAGTGTGTCGAATCATCATTATGTGTGTAAATGAAGTACATTAACGACTTTGTGATGGACACCGTCGGATCTATTCTAAGAAAGATTTGTTGCTTCTTTCTAGCTAAGTAGTTAATTCCATTCCATGGTATCTTGCTAATTTCCCTTTACTTAGACCATTGAATTTTTCCTTGGGCGAATTTATCTTTCTTCAAAGCCATACGTCCTCTCTCTCTGAGCAATTTTGCATTGTTGAGGCGAATTTTTATTTTCTAGGTTGGAATTCCAACTACCTAAGTCGAATTTTTATTTGTTGGATCAGAATTCCAATTGCCTAAGTCGAATTTTTATTTGTTGGATCAAAATTCCAATTGCCTAAGTCAATTTTTTAGTTGTTGGGTATTTAAACTAGTTGTTGGGTGTTTTGTTTGAGTGATGGGCGTTTAAACTAGTTGTTGGGAGATCCCTCTCATTGCTAGAAGGTAATACTCATTGGAAACCAAAGTCCATAAATGTGCTAGATATTTTAGAACACTTAGAGGGGTGAAATTTGTGAGCACAAAAATTTACAACTCTTTGCTTCGCACATATCTTCGTGTTGGCAAAATTCCTCCTAGAATACAAGAAATTATGATGGGAGATAATGTCATTCCTAATGAAGAAAGGTAGCATGGGCTTGGCTTCTTTGAAGTATTCTACACAAAGTCATATTGGTTTCTTATATGTCATTTGTATCTCCACTTAAGAAATAACATATAATGTGTATCATTTGTGTGATATATATGCCATATGCAAGTTTTTGTGGCAATTGTTGGAAGTACATTTATGTGTTCATTTATATAAAATAAACATGGGTTATGCATGAGTTCTATGATCCTAAGGATAACGTATATCCATCAACTTTCAATAGCAAAATATGATTTGTATGATTTGATTACTATGCCATTGATAAGGTTAGACTGAGCCCAAAAGCTTCATAAGTCTTGTAAGTCAATCAACAAACCCATCCATTATTCAAGCTAGCAACAATGAAGGGAGAATCTCAAATTTAGCATTCGCATTCATGCAAGGTAAACTTAACAGTTTGGATGTGAAAATACAATTAGTTTATAGCCATATGATCAAGATAGTTAACTAGAATCTTCTTCATTGGAAGCAGAGCTATGGAGGAAACCACAGGTACATTGTCTCATTGGTAATTGAATCATATTGCACTTGAGCTTTCCCTTGTGCCTTGGCCTTGGCACATAGAGAAGGAGCCAACCTATCATATAAAGCAAAGGTTGCACAAAGAATACGTTTTACATCCATCAAAAGAATAAATATCCTTGTATAGAGCAAGAGGAACAAAGGCCTTGTGGCCATTTTGTAGACAAAGAACTATGTACAAGCCTGGGAATAGAGCTCGGAATAAAATTCCAGATAGTATCTGTGTTGGTGAAGCGAGTGGACTATAAGTCCCTTGTTTACATATTATAAAGTATCAGAGTAGTTGCATCCTTGACCATGACACAACTTCTAGAACATTGAAGAGAATATTGCAAACCCCAACATGGGTAAAGAAAGCAAAGAAAAGTTGAAATACTTAAGGGTCAACATTGCTCAACATCAAGAAGAGAATGAACATCAAACACTTGAAGGATCATTTCCATATGTTCAACTAGAGGATGGCAGAGATGGAGAAGCACCTTGAGACCTATGCCAAATTGCTACCATTGTTAAATAATGAGTTTGAAGACCACCAAGACTCTCTCACTATTTTCATGGTAGATTGGGACAAGCATGGAATGCAACTTGTACACCTTGGTGAGAAGGTCATTTAGTTGAACATATGACAAGAGGATAGGCTCACAGAGATGATGGATTTGTTGCAACAAGAGTTTGCAGAGAAGGAGGAGGCCTCAGAAAAGCTCCAAGAAATTTTCCAAGAGCACTGGGAAGCAAGGCCACCTTCCATTTCCACTTCCCAAGTCAACACCCCGACCAAGACCACTTTGGTAAACTCACCTTCCTTGGATTTATCTGAAGAGAATTTTGGTGATTTCAAAAAGCATACCAGGGGAATTGGTTCGAAACTATTAATATAGACATGGGCTATGATGGACAATGGTTAGTTAAGAGAAGAGAAGGCATCTTGAGCCCCATTGTAGCTACACCATGGGTCAAGCATGAAGGCCTAGGATTCGATGGCAGAAGTGAAAAACCCATGACCATAAATACCATATTTGAGAAGGAGAAATACTGTCAAAGTTGGCCAGCTCATTAAGAAAAAGAGCAATGGTAAATGAAGGTTGTAGTGCACTACCACCTCAAACTTCTCGTGGTTGATCCGGTTTATTTTCGGCACGAAATGAGAGCGGAGATATAATAAAGAAATGCACAGAAATATTGCAGATATTCAATAATATAACATAAATGTATCAGAGATGCAACCATAAACACAGATATACAGTAATACACGATTTCTATTAATCAGAGAAATGTACAGAGACTGTAAAAATACAGAGTGAAAGACTCGCTAGAATGGTGGCAGCTTATCTCTGAGAAGAGATGTGACGGCTACTCGCATTCGCAAGAAGATGATTACAATGAGGCTCTGAAGGCCCTTTTACAATAAACAGGAATGCAAAAAGTCCTAAACATCCAAAAACCTAACCTTAGGAGATGAAACGCCAAAATTCATGTGGGCCCCGTTTGGGTAAGTGAGTACATCAACTTCCCGGTGTCGTAACTTTTGCATACGATCTCCGTTTTAGGCGTGTGATAGCTTGTTGGAAAGGTATCGTTGAGGAGATTCATTTTGGAGGCTCAATCATGCCTTCATCTATCCTTGAGAACCTCTATCTTGAAAAACCTTCATTTGGGCCCTCAAAATGGCCTCAGAAGTTAAAACCTGCTAAAAATAGTAAATTGCCAAAATTGCCAAAAAGTTGTTTTGAGCCATTTGGAAAAGGTGGGTGGCCATCGATATCCACCTGGATCAATCCTCCCTCCTTAGGAAGCAATGGTATCCATTGCGTTGAGTTCCCGGGGGAGAGGGAAAAGCATTTGTTGAATCTGCATCTGGGTGAGCTGCTTGTCTTGCTGGAGACGCTGCACTGCTCAGTTTGTGGAAGTCTATCATGAACCTGTTGAGGTTGAGGTTGTTCAATAAGTCGGGTTACATGAGAGGATGTTGTGCAGAAGGAATCTTTGCATTTTGCTGCAACCTTGTCGACCTTCTTCTTTAGGATAGAAGGTGCTTGGGGCGAGGCTGTAGTGGTTGTAGTGTCCTTCTATTCTCCTTTTGAACAGATTGTGAAGAAGCTAAATTTTGCAGAATGAGATACTACTTTGCGACACTTTTTAGCTAGAACAGTAGTGGGAACTACCTCTGATATTCTGTAGAGATGACCCCCCAAAGTGACAATAACACTACGAGGTCAATACTCATAAATAGCATGGCGCTTCCACATATATGGTTGGCCCAAGAGAACATCACAGACATCCAGTGGGGAAACATCACATAATACCTCATCCTTGAAGGGTTGGATGCCATATGACAATCGACACTGCTGGCTGACATGAAGATCTCGTCCTTGGCGAAGCCACCCGATGTTGTATGGCTGCAGGTGTGGTGTTGTTGACAATCCCAATTGTTTGACAACCTCTGCTGAGATGAGGTTCTTTTGGCTTCCGCTATCAACAATAAAATGCAACGGGGTCCCCTTCACCCACATCTGTGAATGAAAAAGGCGCTCCCCCTCTTTAGGATCTGTTGGTTCTTCTGGTTGAATTGTTGCGGTCGTGACAATAACAGTGGGGTCTATGTCAATGATTAGTCTTTTACCAGTATTTTCAGAGTCAGATTCTGAATCAAGGTTTGGCTCCTTATCTTTGATCTTGGCCACCAATGACTGTTTTGAGCGACATTCATCGGTGTTGTGCCAAGGGCTTTTGTGGAACTCACACCATTTTCTGGTGTCCTTCTTTGTCTTCCTGTGACCCTTCTTTTCCTGTGTCTTGGACTGGTTTTTGGGAGACAGTTTGTTCGGGCCGTCTTTGTCATACTTTGGTTGTTGCGGATTTGCAGACCCGAATTCCAGTTTGTTCTGGTGCTTAAATTTCTGCTCAATTTTAACAGCATATCGATAAGCAGCACCGAGTGATGAGATGTGCAGAAAATCCATTTCAGTTTGGATGTATCTGTGTAGAGCCCCACGGTATTTCAGAACCAAATGTCGCTCGGAATCTTTGATACCCAGCTTGGTGCGCAAGGTATGGAAGGTATTGGTGAACTCCGAAACTGCTTGGCCCCTTTCTTGCTGCAGTGTGTTCCATCTCATGTACTGGTCCTCATAGTTTCCAATAGGGTAATACTGTTCTTTTACCGCATCCACAAAAAAATCCCAAGTGGGATCGGCCCCATATATTCCAGACTCCTCTGTGGAACTTTGCTCCCAGTAAGTTTCCCACCAATGTTTGACATGAGGAAGAGCTTTAAGGAGTGCAAAGGTGATCTTTTCTTTGTCGAAAAAATTGTGAACAAAGAAATAACCTTCCAACAGAGTTAACCATTTTTCTAGGGCTTCTGCATCTATCTATCCTTCAAATACAGGAATATCAAAATTAACTTGTACCTTGAAAGGTGAGGTGCCTCCAAAGTGGTCGCTTGATGAATATGCACCTGATGCTATCGACAGACGTTGAAGGATGTGGGCAAAATTCTCCATCATTTCGTCCCTCTGTCGCGTGAGAGCTTGCTCAAGCAACAGATTGATAGGATCGCCTGCTCCATCATTTTTCTTTTCTTCCGCCATTGAGGGTTTCTTGGGTGTGCAAGAGAGATTTTCTTCAAGAGAGATAAGATCAAGACCCAAATTGCTATACTCAGACCTCGTCGGGGACATGCACTGAAAAAATGATCAAGATCAGCCTGCTCTGATACCACTGATCCGGTTTATTTTCGGCACGAAATGAGAGCGGAGATATAATAAAGAAATGCACAGAGATATTGCAGATATTCAATAATATAACAGAAATGTATCAGAGATGCAACCATAAACACAGATATACAGTAATACACGATTTCTATTAATCAGATAAATGTACAGAGACTGTAAAAATACAGAGTGAAAGACTCGCTAGAATGGTGGCAGCTTATCTCTGAGAAGAGATGTGACGGCTACTTGCATTCGCAAGAAGATGATTACAATGAGACTCTGAAGGCCCTTTTACAATAAACAGGAATGCCAATAGTCCTAAACATCCAAAAACCTAACCCTAGGAGATGAAGCGCCAAAAGTCATGTGGGCCCCGTTTGGGTAAGTGAGTACATCAACTTCTCGGGGTCGTAACTTTTGCATACGATCTCTGTTTTAGGCGTGTGATAGCTCGTTGGAAAGGTATCGTCGAGGAGATTCATTTTGGGGGCTCAATAATGCCTTCGGCTATAATTGAGAACCTCTATCTTGAAAAACCTTCATTTGGGCCCTCAAAATGGCCCCGGAAGTTAAAACCTGCTAAAAATAGTAAATTGCCAAAATTGCCAGAAAGTCGTTTTGAGCCATTTGGAAAAGGTGGGTGGCCACCGATATCCACCTGGATTAGTGGTGGATTGAAGAAGGGAAGCGATGAGAAGAGCTTGAAGATGCATCCTGCACCATCACTCAAAATAAGAAGAAAACCAACTAGTTGAGGCAAGAAGAAGAAGAAGACCAAGAGGTATTCATCAAACAAGACATCCTTTGTCTATCATTTCTACAAGAAGATAGGTCATAACATTGTTCATTGTTAGTATGTAGAGGCTTGTTCATTATGTGGGAAGAAAGGCCATATTGAGTCATCTCACTAGGATAAGCAAGCCATATGCCATGACTCTTAATAGTTTTGAAGTAGGAACAACAAGAAGAATTTTCCAATCCAACGGAGAAATCAAAGGCACATGGAGAGGAGTATGATAGGTAGCCCTTGTAGCATCAACAAGAACATTTTCCACCATTTCCAATTGAGTGTCCATCAAGTGGCAAAGTGTTGGTGACTTCATGTAGAGAATCACCCCATAAACCGCATAACAAAGAAAAGGGTCTAGAGAGTGAAGAGTAAAGAGGATGAAGATTTCCTTACATATCTATCCTAAGGAGAAGAAGTTGTCCAAGGAGTTGCAATAGCACAAGAGGTCAACATAAACAATTAAGAAAGTAGTTGTTTGATGGAAGCAGGAGAGAGTGGAGAAGGACCTCAAGCCTGGGCTAACATCTCTTTCATTGCAAGATAGTTGAAGAATGACTCACTAGCACATGGACCATCTTACCAATAACCAAGACTCCTACAACCAACATGTGGGGGTATGCAAGACATTCATTCAATTGACATGGCTGCAAAGAGTTTTTTCCAATAACATTGGGAAACAACTAATCCTAGCAGATGAATGCAGTCACACTTCCCTCGAGGAGTTGTTACATGATGGTAGCACGTTGGGGTCACATTGAACATAAACCAAAATTTGACTTGGCTTCATTCACTACTAAGATGGACTATCTCCAAGACAAAGAGGGATATGGGAATGAATGTTGAGCCTAGAGTTTATATACATGGATTGATCAAATCTAAGAGTCAATGAGTATACTTCTACATTGCAGGAGCAAGAAATCCAACAACAAAAACTAGAGCCATAGTTGATACTAGAGCCACGAGACATTCCAAACACAAATAGAAGGCACATCGATCCAAATCGATTTCCTTTGAACTTTTGGAGACCAAAAATCCTCTCAGTAGGAAGGTGTGATTCAAAATGGATCTGAACTGACAAAGGGGTGTAAGACTTGGTATATTCAAGTTTAATCCAACAATTCATGAAGATTAGCCAACGTTGTAAAAAAAATCAAATGTAAAATTTGAATGAGACAACTGTGAGAGGGAAAAAAAATGAAAGAGGATAGAAGGTTGAGGAAGGGGAAACTAAGGCACTATTGGAACGTTGGTTGTCATTGATGTCAATCCTATAAGAATCCTCAAAGCAAGTCCAAAATCCCCTAGAAATGATGAATTTATTTTGAAGGAGTCTCCAAAGTGGTCCTCTTATCGCATAGCTTTAAGCATGGCCCTCATGAGAAGACACTTTGAAGTCACCTAGAAGAAACCCCTAGACCCCTAGAATGTCAAGAAAACAAGTCCTGGATATGGTGTCAAGAAGCCTCGAAGATATGGTCAAGAAGCCCTGAATGTAAGGGAAAGAAGTCCCCAAAAGTCGACCCTAATTGAAAAATAAAGTTAAAGTTTACAAGTACAAGTCGGCCCCCAATGAAATAAACATTAAAAATATTATTAAGATAGTAAAGTACAAGTTGGCTCCATTTGGAATAATTATTAAAAAATCAAATAGAATTTTGTTTGGGTCAAGTTAGCCCTAAAAGGAGGGCGCCAAATCTAGTATAAATAGGTGCCTAGCATCCTCATTCTGGTTATAAACTCAAGTGACTCTCATCTTAGATATGAGGCAGTGAAAATTTGAGGGAAAGGAGATATGAGGCAGCGAAAATCTGCAGGAAAGGAGATCTAAGGCAGTGAAAATATGGGGAAGTAAGGGCGAGTTTTCTAAGACATGTCTAAGAAAAAACATGTTGCAATAATGGATAGATATGAGGCTATTCTAAGGCAAATTCTATTTGTACAAGGTGAGTTTTATGTATCATCTTTTGTGAGTTTCTTGAAGTTTGTTCCAGGCAAGTTTTTGAGGCAGTAAGAATGAACTTTTCTAAGGAAGAAAGGTCGAACCTTTCTGAGGTTGTAAGGCTAAGTTTGACATCTGTTTTGAGGAAATTTCCAGAGAAAATGAAGGCGAGTTTTTCATGATTTTTTTGATGTAAATTAAGGCATGTTCTGAGGCTAGTTTTAAACCTGATCTGAGGCAAGTTTGTTGCAGTTTTGAGGACTCTCTTCAGTAAAAAATTTAGAAATATGTTAGAGCAGTTTGAGAGAAAATTGGAGACTTGTTGAGAGAAATTTCTAGAACTGTCTTTGGAACAAATTTGAAGGACATTTAGGCTGAGCTTCAAGATTGATTTGAGAAAAAATCATACCAGATTTGGAGGGTTGTTCAAATCACATTTCAAGAGTATCTCAAGTGAAGATCTTGTTCCATCTGTGACTCTGTTTTTGAAATAGGAGGATGACTCAGCAAAGATTATAAGAAGATGATCTGGAGAAGGTAAGAAGGTAGCATATGAAGGCTGCAGTTCAAGGGTGATACAGACATCAGTAGCTAACAAGGCAAGGGATTCACCTTGAAAAGTGTGATTAAGAGTGTGCTCTGGTAATTATTTTATGAATCTTGTAAAGAACCTTTTTGACAATAATTTTTTAAATAAGGGTGGTTGGTTGGCGCTCGGGAAAATTGGTGTCTTGAATTTGCAGGTCGGTGCCTGTGAAGTGCGAGTTGGTGCTCACAGGGGGGTTGGTAGCTCCTTCTAGTTGGTGCTAGAAAATTCAGGGGGTTTGTGCCTCCTTCTAGTTGGTGCTGGAGAATCTTGGAAGTTTGTGCTTCCGATGGATGTAATCTTCTGATATATTAAAAAGTGTTTTGCGGTTTTCTCCCATTTGGGTTTCCACGTAAAATCATTGTGCATTGTGTATCTATGTTTGTTTATTTCAATTATATATTTAATGTAATAATATATTGA
>ML787363.1:123471-134282 GCA_009831015.1 Picea engelmannii
TCCTCCCACAGTAAAAGCACATAATGTTTTCCATGTTTCATTATTAAAGAAATATGTACATGATGCTAATCATATAATTGACTGGTCTGTGATCCAGGTGGAACCGGAGGGAGAATTTCTACCAGAACCCCAATGCATACTGGACAGAAAGGAAACCCCTCTCCGGAACAGAACCATTGCACAGGTCAAGGTGCAGTGGAAACATTTTGTCCCAGATGAGGCTACATGGGAGATGGAAGATGCCATGAAATTGGCACATCCAATTTTGTTTACTTCTGTACATGCAAGTCATGCTAGTAGATAAGAACATCGAGGACGATGTTCCTTTTAAGGGGGAGGGAATTGTAACACCATGTTTCCCCCCAACTTGTAAATAGAACTGGACTGGCGAAGAACTATGGCAAACTCATAAATGTGAATATGTGATGTAAATGGACCTTTAGGAAGAGGTAAATGAATGTGAATAACATTCTGAATTTATTGCAGGACTGCTGATGAGGGGATGTGTATAAAAAGATACCACGATGGTGGTGGAAGGCACCTGAAAAGGTGGCGTTAACTTCCACCGAGAATTTAATACCGTATTTGGACTCCACTGGCCCGGAGAACCAAAAGCGGCTCGCTGGCCCTAAAAATTAATGGCTCACAGACTGGTAGGCGGATGGATTGATGAGGGATGGGATGGTGAAACGCCCATCCATAGAGTCGTCAGGCCTGATCAGTGCGAGGAAAATCGCGCCACACAACCTCGCGAGAGGATAAGGTGTATGGCAGAGGCGATTGAGGGGAGACGTGAGGGGAACTCTGGCATTACGTAGAGTGAGTGATAGCAGAGAGGGAGGATTGCAACCTTCGCTCCTGGTCACTGGCAGACAGAGAGACGCAGTCTCAGAGCATCGTGGTCTTAGCTCGGGGGTGGCTAGTGGTAAATATGTTGGGAGTCGTTGAGCCTACGGTTGGGTGGAAACGAGCACCCCTCTCAGCAGTTGCTCCCACTTCTGAAGTTACTTCTGATAATTTTTTTGTTCATATGGCATCTTGAAATTTATATGATGACATATATGCTCATAAACTATGAATGATCTCATTATAAGAATGTTTGTATGGTGGTATGATCAGTAATAGTAGTTGTATATTTGTATGAAAAGACTACGTATGGCTTATGTCCTCATGAATCGTTATTTATATGCGTACTGATCTAATTTAGACTTCGCGTCTGGTTCTCGAGAGAACGATACCCTTACCTGCCTCAGACAATACCCTAGGTAAATATCCTCATAGAGATACCCTCCTTGAAAATCCCATGAAGAACTGGGGAGGAGAAGATGAAGGTGTAAGACCTTAGTAAACCTGCACGAGGAGGAACGCTCCTCTTGAAAACCCGAGGTGACAACATAAGGGCAAAGTATCGAACCGACGGACGAGATCTCGTCGGGAGATCTGTGGTCACTCACCACCGTTAGATTGGTAGGAAAAGGTAGGGATGTTAATGGCCTTACCCCTTTGTCCTTTGTGTCTTCATGGGCAACGAAGAATTCCGGATCGTAGATCCCCAAGGTCCATGAGAATATCTGGACCGTTGATTTGTTTCCACGTCCAGGTAGTCATGGAAGAATGCTCGGGTAGGAGCCGATCTGAGCCATCAAATCTCGACTGGAAAACCCGACAGTCGTTGGATCTATTCGGAGTTACCCGAGGGGGAAGACCCCAGTGTATAGGGGGAAACCCCCAGGATAGATCTAAGTTGTCCGAGCGACGGAGGCCACGTGTCGTGAGATCTCCCATTTCGGGAAATCAGGAATCACGAGATCGGGAGGCCTGGTAACAAGAGATCGAGGAAGTCCCAGGTGAAAACCCCGACATAATCCGAGCCATCCGTTCAGAGGGACAGGTGTCAAAAATCTAACGAGAGTCGAAAAATCGGGAAATCGACATTTATAAGGTCGAAGGAAACGGGACATCAAAAGTCTCGAAATCTCGAGAGAATCGGGACCGTCCATCCTAGAGGACGTGTGGCCGAGATTGAAGTGATCGGGAAATCAGGGATTCTGTTGACAAGAGGTTTGGTGCATTTCGACACGCGAAACCCAGAACCCCGATATGAGATAAGATGCGGTCATGGGTTAACGGTCATATGAACCAAGACCTCTAGCCAGGAGGGCTATCGTGGAAAAAGGCGCGTCGAGATCCGGAGAATCGCAAGTCCTAAGGGCATGAGTATTTCGACAATGAAATACTCGAAATCCCAATGGGAGTTATAGTCGAGGTCCTATGAGAGCGGTCATATGGGCCAGAAGGCATGGCCACGAAGGACTAAGGCCGGAAGAGAGCTTATCGAAAATTCGAGGGCTCTGTGGTCGAGAGTCTGGATTTTTGGGATGATAAACCCCGATGAATGGAAGAGATTCTTTCGGAGGATCTTAGGGTCTATAATTACCGTTAGATGTGGAAAACATGACGTTAAATTAAGCCAGGACGTAAATATGCCTTAGGATAAGCGGCGAGCAGATCTGGATGGCCAGAGTCCACCCATCCAGATCTACGGCTGAGGATGCATTCTGGAGCCCCTTGCCATTCTACCTTTAATGGGGGGGGTCCCGAATTAGACATGCAACTCTCGAATGATCGAGATTTACTCACCATAATCAACGTCTTCCCAGTGGATTCCAGATCCCCCTTGCCATTCTACCTTTAATGAGGGGGGGGGGGGTCTGGAATAGTGTGGCGTGTGAAGTGGGGCCCCTCCTGGCATGATGTCCACCATGTCGTGTTTCCCTCTCACCACCTGTATTACACCCAAACGTGCGACGAGGCTTGTTCCCATTGATGGATTCTCTATCCCCGATGAGGTTTATTCCTATTGGCCATCCGCTGACCCCGTGGGAATCCATCCCTATGGGATGCATGGTAGCCCTGGCGGGCTTCGACGGTTGCAGAGTCGAGCGTGTAGATATTACAGTAGCCTGAAGCGCGAAGTACCAAAGACGTTGCGTTCAACTTGAACCATGAACATGTCCCACGATCACATGGGAATGGAGCAGGAGAGAGATAGAGTCAGCTTACGCTGGACCTCATTGGTTATTTAAGGGTTCGAGTCCGACAGAGGACCGGAAAATTTTTGTTTAGGTAGTCGGTGTGTTACATCCACTAGCAAAAATGGACAGTCGAGATTTGATCTCCCGCCGAATGGACGGTCCTGCCCTCATTTGGAGGGCTTCAACGAGATCAACGGATACGAATTAATCAAGCATTGAGACAGACGACGCTCAACCAATTCATAAATTTGGTGCTCCGGGATATTTCCATTCCCAAATATTCCACTTCCCCGTAGTGAAAATCCTCTGAAGTACTTACCTTTTCTCCCTCTGCTGGATCCAACAGTCACAAGAACTCTTAGAGGGTCTTAGATCAACAGACCACATGAATTCACTACTCTAGGACTCTAGGACATTTCAAATCTTGAGTCACTCAACTCCCCAGAGTGATATCTGTCAAAGTTCTTATGCCATCCTTCCACTGCTTGATCTAACAGTCGAGAAAGGTCCCGAAGGAATCTTAGATCAACGACATGCATGCCTTCGCAACTTCGGGCTTCGACACATTTCATTGGTAGAAACTTGGAAACCCCCAGAGTCACATACTCTCAAAGCTGACATGGCACACTGACGTCACCCAGGGTGACGTGGACCCATGGCACATGTGCCACATGTCACTCAAAAATGAATAGATCAGAGTCCAAAAGGTACCAAAAATGGAAGACACATGTCCCCACATGGCACCCCTACCATGTGGCATAAGCCGCATCATCAATCAAATTCGAGACTCCAGGACTCCGGGCTTCAGAAGTTTCCCATGTCCAATTCATGCTACCTTCCGGATAGTCAAACGTTGAACTGAAATCGACGGCTCACACTCCTCCCACAACCAACGACTACAATTAAATTTGACTTTGGCTTCGATGCTTCTCGCTCTAGATGACCTCCATGCTTTCGAATACTTGGTAGATCTGATGGTCCTAAACACTCTTGAAACCCACCGCTCTATCCAATGGTCGACGAACTTCGAGATTTCGGGAGATTTCACATCATCACATTCCATTTCTCCCGAACGCCAAACTTTCGAACTAGTCGATCTGCCGACACATGTCCCTTGCTTGGATCTACGGACAGGAATTGCATGAAGTTCGCTCTGTCTTCTCTACATGTGACCGAGAGTTGTGACCTTGACTTAACATTCGGGGGCTTACCTCAATTTGCAATATCGACAGTCGTGCTTTAATGGACCATGAATATCAATGGCCATGAGTGATTGTGGAAACTCAACCTTCTCATGCTTTAATTTCCTTCCTGATCTCCGCAATGTGAAGATGCTCATCCGTAGTGGGATCGATATCCGCTGTTGATCGAGAAAGATCAATGATCCTGAGGGATTGTGGAGATTCAACTTGCTCACGCTTTAATTTCCCTCCCGATCTTCGCAATGGCTCCCCACCATCGATCTCCCTTCAATGAGATCTGACAGTCATGACTTAAACCTACTCAACCTTTTTCTTCACCTTCATCGGATGACCCTTGTTCACCTACCCTCCGATCCAATGATCCCAGATCCCTCTTGATCCCATAGTGGTGATCGCTCATGAATTCGAAAGGGACGATCACGATCCTTCGATCCCTTACAAAGGATCTCTGATGTTCGAGGTTTTGCACGAAATTTGTAGCGCCATTCCTCCTGATATTTTTGACTTCAAGGTCATAAAAAAATGGTCTCAACCATGAGACTCTGACCACCATACCTGGCCCATACAGGGCTGGTGTTTCAACCAGAAGCTCTAATATCAAACTATAACATACCCAGCCATCCACAAGCTTGGCTATGCCACTATATCCGGTTGCAACACACCCAACCACCTGTAGGCAAGGCACGCTACAGTCCCAAGACTCAGTTCTCTGATCTTATCTCAAAAACAAAGGACTTCTCAACAATGTTAGAAGCATGCACACCACATGCATAAGATAAGATCTAGGCTACAACATAAAGAATTAAGCAATGTGCCATACACAACAAATAATCAGCAGACATGCACATTAAAAATACATATATAAGAGATAATTAAATACACAACGGAATAACATTATACAAAAAACATAGAGAGCACTTATCTTGGAAATTAATATTCACCAAATGGTTGCAGACCAAGGACGTTCCACCCAACCATAGACATTGTTGTTCATTTACTCTCAACAGCAGGTCACCCCCGAGCCGGGGCTATGAATCCACAAGGACAAGTCCTAGGCCAAGTCTAAACACACAACAGTTGGCTAACTAGCTCTCAGGTTTCCCAATCACACAGCAAAACTCAAATTTCCAGCTCTCTTTCCCCCTCAGCCTGCACCACCCAAAGAAACAGACACCCTTATCTTCCATGCATTCCCTTAGGCTGTCCCATTCTCTCCAGGGCTCCAGTGCTACTGGTAAGGAAATCTCCCTACTTAAACTCCAAAGGTTCTCAGTTGTGGACAGTTCAATATAAACTGTCATCATTCTCATAACTAACAAGCTTCTCATCACTCAATGTATCACATGCCTTTCAACACTCACAACAATCCAAGTACACCATCTCTCTTCTACCCATCCTGCACAACCCCAAGATAATGGACAACCTTCTTTTCCACACAGTCCCTCAAGCTATCCATCTCCTTCCAAGACTCTAGGGTTTCTGGTTAAGAATCTACCTGTTGGGACTCTCAGGACTTGCAACTGTGGACAAGTCTATCTGAACTTCCATCAAGCTCATGCACACATGCATCCATTCCCTCCTGAAATGATCAATAATTATTACATCCATTCATCAATGGCTCTCCTCTTCCTTCCATTTGTTTCCATGCTCAGACCGAGAGTATACGAACTAGCAACAGTGAGTGAAGAGGAAAGAAGAACAAGAGAACAACATGAACCAGGGGAAGAAGAGGAAGAAGACCCAAAACAACCCCCAAGGGATGTTTAAATCACATGAAGACAAGAGCCACATGGCCTCCTTCCCAAGAAGCTGATGTAACCCCTTTTCTCCATAAAATCAATTATGGTTAAAATAAAATAATAATAAAAAGAATTATCCCCTCAAGCCCCCTCTCTCGTGGAATCATAGTGTCTATCTCTTTTGTCCTTGTCAGTCTTAGAACCAGTGGTGTATTTTATTAATGTATATGAAGTATTACATTTCCTAGGCGCTTTGGACCCTTTTCAACTTTACCGACTCACCAACCTAAGTCATATTTACATAATACATTATAGTTCATAAGGGTTAGAACCGGGGTGTTACATTTTTGGAGAAGGATGAGAACATTTTTGCAAGCACATGGATTTGATGTTTGGCAAGCACTAGTAAATGGATACAAGACACCTTACTCTCCCCCAACAGATAAAGATGAAAATAAACTCTATGAAAACAATTCAAAGGCTATGAATGTTATTCTAAGTGACCTGGTTGATTCAGTATATGTCAAGGTTATGAATTATGATTCTGCAAAATAAATTTGGGACATACTTCAAAATGTTTATGAATGAGATGCCAAATTCAAGGGGTTCAAGCTTCAAACTTATAGAGGTCAATTTGAACATCTGAAAATGAAGGAAGATGAATATATTGCAACTTATTTTATGGGACTTTATGAAACAATGAATGTTATTAAAGGATTGGGAGAAGAAATTAAAGGTTTTGTAATTGTTCAAAATATACTAAGGTCTCTTCCAATGAGATTTGATTCTAAGATTTTAGCCCTAAAGAAAAGAGCAGATCTTGCTACGTTGAGCACGGATGAGCTACACGGGATACTTACATCTTATGAAATGAGAACAAAATAGGATAATCCATTCAAGAGGGAAGCAACTTTCAAAGCATCCAAGAAGACAAGAAAGAATAAGCAAAATTCAAAGTCAATCTACATCTACAATGATGATTCAGATGAAGAAGAAGAAACAACCAACTTTGTGAGGAGGTTGAAGAAAGGAACTAGCAAGTACAAACATAAGCTTCCCTTACAATGCTTTAATTGTGGTAAAATTGGTCATTTTTCTTCGAAATTTGCTTATGTTAGGTGTTTAGATAGTGATGAAGAAGAAGTTCCTAACAAAGAAAAGAAATATCATAAAGGAGACAAGAAAAGAAATAAAATAAAAGTCTCTACGCAAGATAAAATAGTTCCTCGTCTGATGAGGATAATGATAGTGACAGTGACTCAGAAAGAGTGTTATTTATGGCAATGTAAACTCAAGAAGAAGCCCTTGAAAATGACAAAGAAGATTATGAAGAAGAAGGTGAAGTGGATCTTGAGGCAGAACTAATAATTCCCTTAAGTGATCTAATAAGGGAAAGGAAGAAAAGCAAGTCCCTAAAGGAAGAATTGACCAAGCTAAAGGAGGGTTCTCAAATCCCTAACAAAAACTATAAATAAGTCCAACAGATTATCATAAATTTAAAGGTTTAGTTGGAAGAAGCCAAAGTGATTGAAGAAACACTCAAAAATCAGTTGGAAGAAAAGGAGAAAATAAACGAGAGTTTGGAAGCTGAAATAGTATCACTAAGAAAGGAAATTTTGAAGAAGGGTGTCTAATAGAACTTTGGAAAAAATACCAAAATACTGGAGGAAATCATTAGTATTCAAATACCATGCTATGACAAGTCTAGTCTAGGATACAAGCATGGGTTAGGATACAAGAAAATGCATACTGAGAATGGTTCAAGCTCCATGACGACAGAAAAAGAAGTTGAACGAAAGAGTTATGCAGAGGCCATCATAGATCCCATCAAAAAGGAAGAATGCAAGCCTTTGTTGGCATCCACACACAATTTTTTGATATTTAACACTTTCGAAAGAGATTACACTTTTGGTAGTTGCCATCACCTCAATTTTTTAAACATTTTTATGAGTTTTGAAATGATCGATTAAAGCTTACCTTATTAATCTTTATTGTTTGCATTTTGGTTTGTTTTATTTTAATTCATGACTGCATGTTGGATTACTGAGAGGGGGGGTGAATCAATAATAGCGTAATTATAATCCTTTTTCTTCAAATGTTATATCAACGTAGAATTATTATCCAATAATAAGCAGTAAGAACTAAACAATCACACGCATACACAGTACACCAGTGTTTTACGTGGAAACCCAAATCGGGGGAAAACCACAGAATGTTTTTTCTTATATGTCTTGAAGAATTACATTCATGTGAAACACCAACTTCCTTTGTTTTCCAGGTGCAACTGAAAGGAGGCTCCAACCCCCTAGTTTCTCAGGCTACAACCTGAGGGAAGCTCCAACTCCCCAATTCTCTGGCTACAACCAGAAGGAGGCTACAACCCCCTATGTTCTCCGTGTTGGCATGTTTTACAGGTAGCGTATGCTTGTCATTGATGGAAAGTACAGCAGCGATGATGGCTTGAGTACAACAACGATGATCAGTAGTGCAGTGATAATTGGGGAAGAGCAACCGTGATCGTTGGATCAACAATTTAGAATTCCCGATGGTTGTCAGATATCAATGTAGACAAGAAGAGCGCGTTGAAGAGGAGGATAGATCTCAGACATTAAATCCAAGCACGGGATCCAACCATCATCGGATCAAGGAGAACCTGCACGTTCTTTAAAGTGCAAGGAGTAGCGGGCTCACAAAATCCTGAAAGAAGGAGGACCGTCCATCATCAGGTAGGACATGTGGGGAAAGATCGTCAGTTCACTGACTGGAGAGTCAAAGGAACAGGGTTCCCTAACCTCTCGAAATCGCGATATGCGAAATCATGACTTAATCTGAGCCATCATATCAAGGTTTGATCTGGACCATTGATCCCAGTCCATTTTGGAGTTTCATGGATCTAGAGTTGGAGATGTCAAAGAATAATAACCACAAGAATCCTGAAATCGCGATATGCGGAATCGCGACTTAATCTTTGCCGTCAGATCAAGGTTTGATCCGGACCGTTGATCCCATTCCATTTCGGAGTTTCGTGGATTGAGAATTGGAGATATCAAAGAATAATAACCACAAGAATCCCAAAATCGCAATATGCAGAATCGCGACTTAATCTGAGCCATCGGATCAAGGTTTGATCTGGACCATTGATCCCAGTCCATTTTGGAGTTTCGTGGATCGAGAGTTGGAGATGTCAAAGAATAATAACCACAAGAATCCTGAAATCGCGATATGCGAAATCGCGACTTAATCGCAGCCGTCAAATCAAGATGTGATCTGGACCATTGATCCAACCCCATTTCGAAGTTTCGTGGATCGGGACTTTGTAGTGACAAGAACATTGAACATCAAGAATGTCGAAATCATGAAATGATCTGAGCCATCAGATCAAGTGTTTATAGGGATCGTTGATCCCACGCCATTTCGGGGTTTCGGGGATCGCGACTTGGAGAGTTGAGATGCCTCATCTCTAGATTCATGAAATGAGAAATCGTGAAAGCGCCTTATGCATAAGGATGTGGTCACAGCCCTTGGTCACATCAGTGAGAGATGGAGGAAAGAGCTAGAGCAACCAAGCTCCTTTTCGGGGATCACCACTGGGAATGTCGTGACACATGGTCACACGAATGTCGAACAACCGAAAGCCAAAATGTTGAAATGAATGCAAGATCCCTTGGAATCAATCCAATGGTGCAGGTGAATTTGAACAAGATCAGAGGGCTACTGTAGCACGACACAGTGTAACTGCCAAAAACCACAGATGCAGGTTTCTGCCAGAGGACTCGAAGACACTTCGGGATGATTGACAGAGGGGGTGAAGAGTCTCTAGGAATATTCAAGAGGGATGAATATGTTCATGGAGGCGATTGACAGCTGGATGAGCATTGAGGCCTATAACTGGAACAGAGAAGGTGAGCTCGACTTTCACAGAGAAGACGAAGAGTCTCAAAATGCCATAGAGGCTAAGGAATCTCAGTATAACATACAGTGATGTTGAACGAGTGGAGAAGGGACAAAGAAACTGAAGAGTCACGATGATGATCAGACAGAGCACTCAAGTTGTGGAGGAATTTGGTGCGGTGTGAGCATGCAGAGGCATGGCAAATATTGCATGCACAAGGAGCACAGGGATGAGGAGAATGTGAAAAAAAAAAAAGAGAAGGGATGAAGGTGGTTGTGGTGGGGAAGGATTCAAGGGTGAGTAAGGAGGCAGAGTGCAGGGCAGAAATGCACAGTAGAGGAAGGTTGCATTGAAGGGATATGGTGCAGAGAGTATAAAAGGCAGAAGAACAGAAAGTGCAAGGGGTGTGCAGAAGACATTGATGCAGACAGAACAGAGTAGTGTAACAGAACAACGACAAGGCTGGTAAGCCATTGAATAACTTTATATCATTGTAATAAGTTTTAGTAACAAGGAATTTATCTACCAGGGTGGTTGGGAGGTTCTAGGGAGGACTAGTGTCCTCAAAGGTTCAAGTGGGTGCTTGAACACAGGGATTTGGTGCTTCCTTCTAGTTGGTGCTAGAGAAACCAGGGAGTTTGTGCTTCCTTCTAGTTGGTGCTAGAGAAACCAGGGGGTTGGTGCTTCCTTCTAGTGGGTGCTAGAGAAAATAGAGAGTTGGTGCTCTCAGCAAGTTGCAGCTTGCAAAACCAGAGGTTGTAGCCTCACAATGAGTTGGTGCTCACATGTATGATAATGTAAAGAATGTAGATAATACTTATCATATAAAGAAAAAGAGGTTTTTACCTTGTATGGGTTTCCTCAGGAATTATATGTCTCTGTCTTTCTCATATATGTGATTGATGTTGAATGTGTCTTTGTTTATTTTTCTGCATTATTGTGA